>WNWK01032680.1:0-21718 GCA_009830355.1 Cherax destructor
AGACTTGAACTTAAAGGCAGCTGGTACATACCAACACAAAGGCGTCTGTCTGCTTAAGACCCACAGATAACTCACTAACGTTTCCCCCAGAAAACTGGCCAGATACTGAGAGAAAGAAAGCCTAGTTTTACTGTTTTGGGTCTGGATGGAGGGAGATTTCCATGGTACTTCGGGATCTCCTCCGTGGCCCCAGGACAGATGTTGGGTCACGTGGGGGGTGCTGCTTGATCTCAGCACGTCTTGTTCTGTCGAAGTCTGGTCTGGTAAGGACGTAGGTCACGATTCGTGACCGCCACCTGCCTAGATTCAAGTGTGGGCTGCCAGTTGTCTCTAGCTAACATAACCTAATGCTTGCCTATTCAGGCCTATAACTACCTATATTAGGGTGCTAAAACTACATTATTAATATCTAACGTGGCCTTAATACAGTGGACCCCCGCTATTCGAACGGCTCGGCAGTCGAACAAATCGTCATTAGTACAAAAAATTCGAAATCGTCATGCGAACAAATTATCGCAAGTCGAACGAATACGTTCGTGACCTGTCGGCCCAGGCGCTTGGGTGCCTCACAGCGCAGGCGTTTAGAGCCAGTCCCGCGTTGTTTACACTCGAAAGAACAATACCCTGCACGCTTCCCCAGACATTTCACACTTAATTATAATTTTTTGGAGTTTGTTCATTAAGTCGACTGTGAAATAGCTACCATGGGTCCCAAGAAAGTTCTAGTGGTACCCTGGGCTGATAAAAGTGAGAAACACCGTAGAAATGAAGAAGGAAATAATACAAAAATACGAGTGGTGTGCGATTGTGTGATCTTGCCAGGATATATGGCAAAAACAGGTCAACTATCGCTTCTATCCTGCTTAAGAAGGAAGAAATTAGCAAGCTGATGTTGCAAAAGGTGTTACTGTGCGAGCCAAAAACAGACCACAAATAATCGAAGAGATTGAGAAGTTGTTGCTGGTGTGGATCAAGGATAAAGAGTTAGCGGGTGATAGTGTGTCTGAGTCAATTATTTGTGAAAAGGCAAGGAACTTGCACCGATCTTTTAAAGAAAATGCCTGCAACCAGTGCTGATTGTAATGGTAGTGAATTTAAAGCCAGCAAAGGCTGGTTTGAGAGATTTAAAAATCGTAGTGGCATACATAATGTGGTAGGCATGGTGAGGCTGCCAGTTCAGACAAACATGCAGCTGAAAAATTCATAAAGGAGTTTCAGGACTACATAAAGACTGAAAAATTGAAACCTGAACAAGTGTTCAATTGTGACGAAACAGGCCTGTTTTGGAAGAAAATGCCCAACAGGACCTACATTACTCAGGAAGAAAAGGCACTGCCAGGACACAAGCCTATGAAAGGCAGGCTAACTCTCATGATGTGTAGTAATGCTAGTGGGGATTTTAAATTAAAGCCTTTACTAGTGTATCACTCAGAAAATCCCAGAGTGTTCAAGAGACACAATGTCGTCAAAAGTAGATTGTGTGTCTTGTGGAGAGCTAGTCAGAATGCATGGGTCACAAAGCACCTTTTCAGTGACTGGATCCATGAAGTGTTTGGCCCCAGTGTGAGAAAATACCTACAGGAAAAGGGTTTGGACAAAAGTGCCTCCTGTTGCTGGACAATGCTCCTTCACATCCTCAAAACATGGAAGACCTACTGTGTGAAGACTTCAAATTCATAAAACTGAAGTTCTTGCCTCCTAACACCACTCTCTCCTCCAGCCCATGGACCAGCAGGTCATCTGTAACTTCAAAAACTCTACACAAAAGCAGTGTTTGAAAAGTGCTTTGAAATGACCTCGGACAGTGAATTGACCCTTAGAGAGTTCTGGAAGAATCATTTCAATATCTACAGCTGCATAGGCCTTATAGGCAAGGCTTGGGAGGGAGTGACTTCAAGGACTTTGAACTCTGCTTGGAGACCATTGTGGCCAGGTTGTGTCCAACAGAAGGATTTTGAAGGGGTTTGAGGCTGACCCTGACCCTGCCGACCCTTTGCCTGTTGTGGACTGTATTGTGGAATTGGGCAAGTCCATGGGGTTGGAGGTGAGTGGCGATGATGTGGAAGAGTTAGTGCAGGGCCACAGGGTAGAGCTAACAACTCAAGAGCTGCAAAAGCTGGAAATGGAAGAGCATCAGACCAGATTTGAGGCTATTGATTCACGGGAGAAGGAGGAGGAGAGGGGCTGAAGAAGGTGCCTTCTTCAGAGATTAAAAGATGTGTACAATGTGGAATAGATTGCAAAGTTTTGTTGAAAAATACCACCCTGAACAAGCTCAAACAAGCCATAACAGCAGCATGTTCAGTGACCAAACAATGTCCTTCTTCAGGAACATGTTGAAAAGGCGCCAGAAACAGAGGACTGTGGACAGTTATTTTGTTAAAGTGTCCAGTGACTCCCAAGCTGGCCCTAGTGGGATTAAAAGACAAAGAAAAAGTAACCCCAGATAGGGCTTTGGTACTGATGTCCTTCTGGAAGGGATTACCCTTCCAAACACTAACCCCTCCCTCCCTCACTCCTCCTCCCTCTCTTCCATATGCCATCAACAATCTTCAATAATGGTAAGTAAAAGACTTCCATTTATTTACTAATACTTTTAGTAGTACAGCACTGTAGTATTTAATGTTTTTGTCTATGTAGAAGCTTAATTTTATTAAAATATATTATTTTTATATATTTTTGGATTTCTGGAACGGATTAATTGTATTTCCATTATTTTTATGGGAAAAATTAATCGCCTTTCGAACATTTCACGTTAAGAACAAGCTCCTGGAACGGATTAAATTTGAATGGCGAGGGTCCACTGTAATCCTACTATTAGTTTCGAACTGTACAAACTTGCCTAGGTGTGCCTAGGTGGATAAATCTATCAATTAAAATGTACATAATAGTTACCTTCATTGGCTCAAATGTGTGTATGTTTTGGTTGGGAGTGTGGGTTCCTGAACTCCGAGGGCCGATCCGTGGTATGTTTAAGGCTCCTAACGGCTCACTTACCCTGTGGAACTTTTAGTGACTAAAAAAGTTTCCACAGTGACATTTGAAGAGGGGTGAGGGTCCTCTTATCTTATTTATTATCGCTAAACTAATTACTGTTGACATTTGATGATGAGGGTACACTGCCTTCGCCTCCCTGCCTCAACCCCTGCCTCCCTCCCTCCCTGCCTGCCTCCCTGCCAGCCAGCCAGGGGTTAGACTCGTCTTATCAACAAACTAATGAGACTGATGACATTTGACAAATGAGGGCACACAGCCTTCCCTTTATTTGTTTTCACTGTTTTATCTGTCTGTCTGCTTGTCTCTCTTTCTGTCTCTGTCTCAGAGACAGTCACTATTGAACCAACACTGCCACATCTGAGTCCTGATATATTATTTGCCAGTCTGGATTTTTTTTTGCTATCCTAGGTAATTTACACTATGTATTTATCCTATGTAATTTACACCAGCCAGCCAGCCAGCCTTCCCCCCCACTGTCTTCCCCACTGCCTTCCTCACCCACCCCACTGTCTTCCCAACCTCCCCACTGCCTTCCCCCACTCCCCACTGTCTTCCCAAACCACCCCACTGTCTTCCCCTCCCCACTGTCTTCCCCACCCCCACTGTCTTCCCCACCCATCCCACTGCCTTCTTTACTCCCCCCAGTCTTCCCCACTCCCCACTGTCTTCCCCACCCACCCCACTGTCTTCCCCACTCCCCCACTGCCTTCCCTACCACTCACACTGCGGGAGTGAGGTATTCCTTACCGCATGGCTTGGTGACAAAGGTGCATTGAATTACCACTCCCACAATGCAATGCGGGTGAATAGATTTTTTTCCTACTGGCACACTTACCACATAGACCCATTCTATCACATGCAGGCTTACCAGCTTTCTCCCCCTCGATTTGAAGCCGCTAGAATTTACGCGTACTAGTAGCGCACCAACCCCTGCTCGTAAAACGTACTAGTATGGCACCAACCCCGAATGGGTTAATACTACTATACATGCTGCCCAAAGAACATTTATACCGTATAAAGAAATTAGATCAAGTAGAAATGACCCAAAATGGATGAATAATAGGCTCAAATATATTTTAGGGCAGAAGAAAGGAATTTATAGGTGCATCAAAAGAGGTGAGGGTCATCTTATAAATCAGTATACAGTGGACCCTCCGTTTTCGTGCTTAATCCGTTCCTGAGGGATGCACTAAAACTGAAACACACGAAAACTGAAACCATTTTCCCCATAAGAAATAATGGAAATTCAATTAATCCGTTCCAGAAACCCAGAAGTTTTGAAAAAAAAAAATTGGGGGGCCTTAAAAATAGATTTACATGCATAAATGAATGAACTGAATGTGGCACTTACCTTTATTAAAGACTGATGTTGCTGGATGGAAGAGAGGGAGGAGGGAGAGGAAGAGACCTATTTTTTGGAAGGGAATCCTTCCATAAGGAATTTAGGTACCAAGTCCTTATCCGGGGTCACTTCCCTGCATGCCTGCTACACTCCCTCCCTACCTGCTACACTCCCTGCATACATTCTACACTCCCTGCATACATTCTACACTCCCTGCACACATGCTATACTCCCTGCACACATGCTACACTCCCTGCACACATGCTACACTCCCTGTATGCATGCTACACTCCCTGCATGCATGCTACACTCCCTGCATGCATGCTACACTCCTGCATGCATGCTACACTCCCTGCATGCATGCTACACTCCTGCATGCATGCTACACTCCTGCATGCATGCTACACTCCCTGCATGCATGCTCACTCCCTGCATGCATGCTACACTCCTGCTGCATGCTACACTCCTGCATGCATGCTACACTCCCTGCATGCATGCTACACTCCCTGCATGCATGCTACACTCCCTGCATGCATGCTACACTCCCTGCATGCATGCTATACTCCCTGCATGCATGCTACACTCCTGCATGCATGCTACACTCCTGCATGCATGCTACACTCCTGCATGCATGCTACCCTCCCTGCACGCATGCTACACTCCCTGCATACATGCTACACTCCCTGCATACATGATACACTCCCTGCATGCATGCTACACTCCCTGCATGCATGCTACACTCTTAAATTCCATCATTTTTCTCACTTTCTTTACCTAAGGACTGGCACTAGGAGCTTTCTTTGGGCCCATGGTAGCTTATTTAGTAGTCACACACAATAATCAAGGGCCAAAAACAATGAATTGTTAATAAATGTTTTGTATGAACTCCTGGGATGATGATCACTCAAGCATAAACAATGCTACACTGCGTGACAATGTGCGTGGGTGGCGGTCTAGCGGACTTTGTATGTGTGGGGCACTTGTGGACAGGTTCCGTACCAAGCACAAAAACGGAGGTAATACACGAAAACGGAGGTAATACACGAAAACGGAGGTAATACACGAAAATGGAGGTAAAATTTCCCCGAAAAAACTGCACAAAAACTGAAACACACGAAAACAGAGATACACGAAAACGGAGGGTTGACTGTACAGTGGACCCCCGCCCAACGAGCAAAATTCATTCCAGAAGCCTGCTCAAATGCCATTACCGAACGAATTTACTTCCCTAAGAAATAATGTCACGTAGGTTAGTCTATTTCAGACCCCCAAAAATACACTTCCACAAGCACTTACAATATTATACTTACATAATTGTACGATTTCCGGGGTACTCGTTAGGCGGGGGTCCACTGTACTGACATTAAGAGGAAAGTTAAAAAGGGGATAAGAAAAGCTAAACGGGACTATGAAATTAACCCTTAAACTGTCCACACGTAGATCTACGTACTGCTCCGAATATTTTGAAAAAAAAAAAAAAAATTTAAAAATGAAGAGCGCATTTTTATAAACAGGATAGTCTAAAAAAAAAATTTTTTAGGGCCAGCACTTACCGAGATATAAGCCCGCCAAGTTGGTGCTGGATGCTCACCTGACGGCAACATCAAGTCCTGCCGCTTGCAGAAGCATTGCGGATATACTTTTTTTCTAGTTTTTATTTTAATTTATATAATTTTTAGGTTCTGATAATTACAATTTATGTGGGGAATTATGAGACCACCTGTATGGACTTCACCGCCACTTACAAACAGATAATCTCAATGGGAGATGACCACTAATATTTACCACAGTCACTCCCGCGAGGTGCGTGAGAAAACTTAAGCCGTCCTGATCACTGAAACGGCTCCCTTCAATATTCTCACTTTAAACCCACATCACTCTGGACCAGTTATAATAAATTGAAATGGATAACACTAATAGTTATGGTGTTGTTATCTTTTGTGGACTGTATTTTGGTATTGGACTGATTAGAAAGAAAGAGAAGAGAGTACACAATTATAAAACCATCACTCACCCCTTATCAGTGATAATCGTTGGATATCATTGAGGATACTACAGTACTTATACTAATTATAACATCCCTACCGGCCGGCAACAGACTGTTATAACAGGATAAGTACTTAGCTGTGGATGAGGGAGTCGCTTCCTTTGTTTGTGCTCCCTCGCATTGATCTCGTGGTCCTGCTAGGTAGCGATTATTATCCAGGCAAGATGATGATGGTGGATTGGTTATCTCGATATAGAAGTAGTATGGACTTCTTGACACCTCTACAATTCTTGAGACACAATCGTGAGGTCGACATACGGTCGTTAGGAGAATGTTGCCGAGTATCACTGTATGCATTCTCTGTCGTGATATTAACATCACCAAATCCTCTTTAATTCACACGACGATTTAATGTTTCACTGGTTTCCACTCATTATTGATCACTTCATTAAAGTTCGAAGTCGATGGGTCGAGATGAAATGATAACCCGTTACCATTCCAACATACCCAAAATGGCTGTCTCGTGTAGCGTCATTCACCCGACGACACACGATGTCGTTCCCCTCCCAATATCATATTAACATGATTCACTGGACTATAACGTCCCACAGTACAGTGGTCCCTCGGTTTTCGTGCATCTCCAAACTCGAACATTTATGTAAGTGTATTTTCGTAAGTGCTGTTGCAAGTGTATTTTTGGGGGTCTGAAATAGACTAACCTACGTGACATTATTTCTTAAGGAAGTAAATTCGTTCGGTAATGGCACTTGAGCAGCATTCTGGAACAATTTTCGGCAAAAAACGAGGGACCACTGTATTCACCGATGTTAATTCCCATCACTTCCACCGCGAAAGTCACCCAGAATCAGGGTTTCGACTGTACCAAGTCGAGTAATCACACCACCTGAGCCATGGTTAGGCCTACCGGACAAAGACTCACTATGCCGGTGTCATTCCCTATTTAACCAATTATCACCCTATTACAGTGATTCCTGGACTTAATGTCCCACATTATACGCCGAACACAATTATACCACTTCCTATTACAAAGTGCAGCTACTAATCACGGTTTAGCCGCCAGAAACACCAAATTCCTGACTCCATTCCGTTTCCCGATACCCTGGGCCTATGGGTATGTAAACATGACTGCCCGCTCTCCACTTGAATCAGCATCTCCCCTCTGCCCACGCCTGCACAACAATCTCTTGGTTCTTATTTTTATACTCAGATAAATGTGAAGCAAATAGCAGCACATTAATGATATCTATTCATATTGGAAAGTTTATCGAATATAACTTTCGGAAAATACCAATATTTTCAACAATTTATAATAGTTCTTGTGATTTCATAGCCAATCTTTGGCAGTGACATTGATGAATGAATGTGTGCAGGAAATCCTCGCTTTGTTTTCACTGTATCTGTCTATCTATCTGTCTGTCTATCTATCTGTCTGTCTATCTATCTGTCTATCTGTCTGTCTATCTGCCTAGCTCTGCTTATCTGTCTTTCTGTCTGTCTGCCTATGTGTGCCTGGAGTATAATATGAAACTCCTTGAAGAATGGTGTTAGATAACAATGACAGCCCAATGACATTGATAAATGTGAGCAGGGAACCCTCTCTTTGTTCCCACTGTCTATCTGTCTGTGTCTGTCTGTCTATCTGTCTGTCTGTGTCTGTCTAGCTCTGCTTATCTGTCTTTCTGTCTGCCTGTGTGTGTTTTTCCGTCTGTTTGTCTCAGTCTCAGAGTGCGGCTCGTAAGCCAACAGGTATTATACATGATGCAGAAGTGACATGACAATGCTTATTACTTGCCAATCATGCTTATTATGTCTTATATCTACAAGCATTGTATAGCACTTTGCCTGGAATTTTGGGTTATCCTAGGTAATTTCACTATGTATAACTGTACTTATGTGTACATGTGTGAGAGAGAGAGAGAGAGATACTACAGATATACGTATATAGATAGACAGAGATATAGACAGATACAGAGATACAAAAGAGATAGATATAGACAGAGATATAGACAGATATAAATAGAGATATACAGATATAGACAGAGATATAGACAGCCAAAGCCAACCAGCCTGCCGAATACATAAGAACATAAAAGAAGGTACACTGCAGAAGGCCTACTGGCCCATGCAAGGCAGGTCCATGTCACCCCTGGTTTAGACCAATGACCCACCCTAATCAGGTCACATCCTCTTAAGGAAGGGGCATGGCATCAGACCTAGTAGCACAAGCTAGTCAGGTCCAAATCACACCCACCCACAGCCACTCAAGTTCAAGGATTTATCTAACCTATTTTTACTTTCCTCTTATAAGGGGAGAGTTAATGCGACATGACATCAGTGAATCCCTGGTGTTTGCCACAGTATTTGCTCTAGCTGGCACTCAATTGAACTGGTGCTCCCACAAGGTACTAAGTGGTCCAGGATTTTTAATACTGCGCACACTGAGGCGTAGACCCATTCCCTCATGTCCTAGGTGACTCAGGCCTATCACACTAAATTTGAAGGGAATGAAAAATAAACGTAGATCTATGTTCGGAGCAGTACGCGTACAAAAAGTATATCTAAGTTTGGACAGTTAAAGGGTTAAAGTTGCTAGGGATTCAAAAAATAACACAAAAGTTTTCCAGGTTTATAGAACAAGTTAGAGATAAGATAGGTCCTTAAAAATAACTCTGGGCATCTTACTGACAAGGAGAATGATATGTGCTCTATTTTTAATAATGATTTTCTCTCGGTTTCACATGGGAAGACACTAATAATATCCCAGTAATTGTTATAGTGGCCTGAAGAAGATAAATGATGTAATATCACAGTCATTAGCGAAATGGTTATGAAACAAGTAGACCGACTGAAACAAAATAAATCGCCGGGTCCTGATGGCTTTTGCAAGGGTTCTTAAGGAATGGAAAATGGAACTCTGTGAACTATTAACTAACATTTTAATCTATCTCTTCAAACAGGTGAAGTGTCTGATATGTGGAAGATGGCCAATGTAATTCCTATTTTTAAAGCAGGGACAAGTCGTTACCGTCAAATTACCGCCCAATAAGCCTAACCTCAATTATTGGTAAATTACTAAAGTCAATTATAGCTGATATCATAGAAGCCATCTTGATAAGCATAATTTGATTAATGATACTCAGCATGGATTCACGAGGGCCGTTCCTGTCTAACTAATTTATTAACCTTTTTCAGTAAAGCTTTTGAGAGCGGGATCTGAAAAGAATTCGATATGGTTTATTTGGGATTTTAGTAAGGCTTTTGATAGAGTACCACATCAGAGACTGTTAAAGAAAGTGGCAGCTCATGGCATTGGGGAAAAAGTGTTGTCATGGATCGAATCATGGCTCACGAACTGGAAGCAGAGGTGTGCCTAAATGGGGTTAAATCCGAATAGGGATCTGTAACAAATGGCATTCCACAGGGATCAGTCTTAGGCCCATTGTTGTTTATAATATCAATGACCTTGACGAGAATTACTAGTGATATGAGCAAAATCACACGGACGACACGAAGATAGGTAGGATAATTGATTCAAACGTAGATGTCATGGAGCTTCAGGAGGATTTAGACAAACTTAATTCATGGTCAGAAAAGTGGCAGATGCAGTTGAATGTAAATAAATGCAAGGTTCTGAAGCTAGGGAATGTCCATAACCCAAGCTTATAAGTTAAATTATGTAGAACTTAGCCATACAGATTGCGAAAAGGACTTGGGGGTTATGGTAAGCAGCAACCTTAAACCAAGAGAGCAATGCATAAGCGTACGTATAAGGCAAATAGATTACTGGGATTTATATCGAAGTGTAAGCAACAAAAGTCAAGCGGTTATACTACAGCTTTATACATCATTAGTAAGACCTCACCTAGATTACGCAGCTCAGTTCTGGTCTCCATTTTACAGAATGGATATAAATTTGTTAGAAAACATTCAGCATAGAATGACAAAGTTAATTCATAGCATTAGAAATCTTCCGTATGAAGAAAGATTGAAGTCCCTTAAATTACATTCACTTGTAAGACAAAGAATGAGAGGAGACATGATCGAAGTGTATAAGTGGAAGATGGGTATTAACAAAGGGGATATAAATAAGGTCTTGAGGATATCTCTCCAAGAGAGAACCCGCAGTAATGGATTCAAATTAGACAAGTTTAGATTTAGAAAGGATATAGGAAAGTACAGTGGTCCCCCGAGTTACGTACACCCGGAATCGTACAATTATGTAAGTATAATATTGTAAGTGCTTGTGGAAGTGTATTTTTGGGGGTCTGAAATAGACTAACCTATGTGACATTTTCCTTAAGGGAGTAAATTCGTTCGGTAATGGTGCTTGAGCAGGCTTCTGGAGTGAAGTTTTTACGATACTCGGGGGACCACTGTATTGGTTTGGAAATTGGATAGTTGATGAGTGGAACAGTCTGCCTAATAGGGTTATTGAGGCTAAAACCTTGGGTAGTTTCAAATTTAGGTTGGACAAATACATAGATGAGAGGGGTTGGATTTGAGTGGGACTTGCCTAGTATGGGCCAACATGCCTGCTGCAGTGTTCCTCCTTTCTTATGTTCTTATGTAACATGTTGATGAGGACGGTTACCAACGTCTTCGTCAGGGTGATTTTCCTCCACAAATGAAATCACCTCACTCCACTCTGAACAAGCGTCCTTAATCTTTGAAGAAGGCACCTTACATCTCTCTTCCTCCTTCACTGAAGCAATTTCTTCAGATTTGCTTTGATGTTGTTGCAGCTCAAGCTCTTGCAGCTCTTCAGTGGTTAGATCTTCATTGTGGTCCTCCACCAACTCTTTCACATCCTGGCTACTCACATCCAACACCATGGAAGTCCCCAATGCCACAATACTTTCCACAACTTCCATAGGCTCATCAGGGTCAGCCCCAAACCCTTCAAAATCCCTCTCTTGGACACAATCTGGCCACAACTTTCTCCAAGCAGAGTTCATCATCCTGGAAGTCACTCCCTGCCAAGCTTTATCTATAAGGCCTATGCAATGGAAGATATCAGTGATCCTTCCAGAACTCTTTTAGGGTCAGTGCAGTGTCATTGGTCACATTAAAGCACCTTTGAAACATTGCTTTGGTGTACAGTTTTTTGAAGATTGCAATGACCTGCTGGTCCATGGGCTGGATGAGAGGAGTGGTGTTAGGAGGCAAGAACTTCACTGTTAAAAATTTGAAATCCTTAGACATTTTGTCTTCCAAGTCTTGAGGATAAGCAGGAGCATTGTCCATTACCAGGAGGCACTTAAGTGGCAATTTATTATCCAATAGATATTTCTTCACACTGGGGCCAAACACTTGATTAAACCATTCCAGGAAAATTTCCCTAGTGACCCATGCTTTAGGGTAGATTTCCCACATCACACCAATTTACTCTTGTCAACACTGTATTTCTTGAACACTCTGGGATTTTCAGAGTGATACACCAGTAAAGGCTTCACTTTGAAATCCCCACTAGCATTACCACACAACATGAGAGTTAGCCTGTCTTTCATAGGCTTGTGTCCTGACATTGCCTTTTCCTCCTGCGTGATGTAGGTCCTCCTTGGCATTTTCTTCCAAAAGAGGCCTGTTTCGTTACAATTAAACACTTGTTGGGGTTTGAAATTTTCAGCTATACATATTCTTTAACCCTTTAACTGTCCAAACGTAGATATACGTTTTGCGCGTACTGCTCCAAACGTAGATCTACGTTTTTTTTTCATTCCTTCAAATTTAGTGCAATAGGCCTGAGTCGCCTAGACATGATAGAATGGGTCTGCGCCCTCAGTGTGCGCAGTATTAAAAAAATCTGGGACCACTTAGTACCTTGGGGGAGCACTAGTTCAATTGAGTGCCAGCTAGAGCAAAAATTGTGGCAAACACCATGGTTTCAATGATGTCATGTCGCATTAACACTCCCCTTATAAGAGGAAAGTAAAAATAGGTTCGATAAATACATGAGTGGTTGTGGGTGGGTATGAGTTGGACCTGACTAGCTTGTGCTACTAGGTCTGATGCTGTGCTCCTTCCTTCAGAGGATGTGACCTGACTAGGTGGGTCATTAGTCTAAGCTGGGGGGTGACATGGACCTGCCTTGCATGGGCCACTAGGCCTTCTGCAGTGTTTCTTCTTTTTTATGTTCTTATATATTCGCCAGGCTGGCTTTGGCTGTCTCTGGCTGTCTCTGTGTCTATATCTCTGTCTATATATCTGTCTATATCTCTGTCTATATTATCTGTCCTATATCTCTGTATCTGTCTATATCTCTGTCTATCTATATATATCTGTAATATCTCTCTCTGTCTGTCTCTCTCTCACATGTACACATAAGTACAGTTATTATACATAGTGTAAATTACCTAGGATAACCCAAAAATTCCAGGCATAGTGCAATACAATGCTTGTAGATATAAGACATAATACCATGACTCAAGTATCGCATTGTCACTTCTGCATCGCGTATAATACCTGTTGGCTTACGAGCCGCACTCAGACTGAGACAAGCAGACGGAAAGACACACACACACAGGCAGACGGAAAGACACACACACAGGCAGACGGAAAGACAGATAAGCAGAGCTAGACAGACAGACAGATAGACAGTGGAAACACAGAGAGGGTTCCCTGCTCCCATTCATCAATGTCATTGGGCTGTTAGTGTTATCTGACACTTGTCATAACACCATTCGTCAAGGAGTTTCATATTATACTCCAGGCACACATAGGCAGGCAAACAAAGACAGATAAGCCGAGCTAGACAGATAGATACACAGATATATAGACAGATAGATATACAAACAGATAGACAGATAGATATATAGACAGATAGACAGACAGACAGACAGATAGATAGACAGATAGATAGACAGACAGATAGATAGGCAGACTGATAGACAGATAGATAGACAGATAGATAGATAGATACAGACAGTGAAAACAATGCAAGGGTTCCTTGCACACATTCATTCATCAATGTCACTGCCTTATCAGTAGTTATCTGACAATTGTCATAACAACATTCTTCAAGGAGTTTCATATATACTCCAGGATGTCTAAAACATTGCTGGGACCTATAAATACTTCGTATATATTTATAGACAATAGTAAATGACCAAGGCAGGTGAAATTGTTCACCTGTTGGTGTCATTGTGACTATTTGAGTACTATTTCAGTACCTAATATTAGTGTTAGAACAAAGATTGGCTATGAAATCACAAGAACTATTATAAATTGTAATTACCAGAACATAAAAATTGTATAAATTAAAATAAAAACTAGAAAAAAAAGTATATCGGCATTACTTCTGCAAGCGGCAGGACTTGATGTTGCCGTCAGGTGAGCATCCAGCACCAACTTGTCGGGCTTATATCTCGGTAAGTACTGGCCCTAAAAAAATTTTTTTAGCCTATCCTGTTTATAAAAATGCACTCTTCATTTAAAAAAATAAAATGATTTTTTTTTTAAATATTGGAGCAGTGCGCGAGTGAACGTAGATCTACGTGTGGACAGTTAAGTGGTTAAACTCACGCACAAATTTTTCAGCCCCTTGTTTATCTGAACTGGCACCCTCACCATGCCTTACAACACTGTGTATGCCACTTCTCTTTTTGAATTTTTGAACCAGCCTTTGCTGACCTTAAATTCATGAACATCATCACTGGTTCCAGGCATTTTCTTGACAAGATCGGTATGCAACTGCCTTGCTTTTTCAAAAATTAATGACTGCACAGCACTGTCACCCGCTAGCAGTTTTTCGTTTATCCACACCAACAACAATTTCTCCATATTTTCCATTGTTTGTGATCTCTGTTTCGTTATTGTATTCACCCTTTCGCAACATTAGCTTCAGTGATTTCTTTCCTTAGCCACAATGGAACCGATGGTTGTTGGGGCCTTCTTGTATATCCTGGCAGCAATCGTACACCACTATCATATTTTCTATTATTTCTTTCTTCAGTTCTACGGTGTTCCTCACTTTCTTTACCAAAGAACTGGCACTAGGAGCTTTCTTTGGGCCCATGGTAGCTTATTTAGTAGTCACACACAATAATCAAGGGCCAAAAACAATGAATTGTTAATAAATGTTTTGTATTAACTCCTGTGATGATGTTCACTCAAGCATAAACAATGCTACACTGCGTGATAATGTGCGTGGGAGGTGTGTGAGTGGCGGTCTATGGCCTTTGTATGTGCGGGGCACTGGTGGACAGGTTCCGTACCAAGCACAAAACCGGAGGGAAAATTTCCCGGAAAAAACTGCACGAAAACTGAAACACACGAAAACAGAGATACACGAAAACGGAGGGTTGACTGTAGCTTTGTTCACCATGCCTGGCGGCAAGGAATCTCTCACTTCCCGGGTGAATTCTGGCTCTCCTCTTCTCAAGTTGTAGTTCTAAGACTGATGGAAGTGGAGCTGAAGAGGAATTCTGTGGTTTTGAACCATATGGTACAATGGTACCATATGGTACCATATCATACAATGGTATATGGTACAATGGTACCATACAGTACAATGTACCATACAGTACAATGTACCATACAGTACAATGTACCATATGGTACACATGGTACATTGTACCATATTGTACATAATGCCATATGGTACAAGGTACAGGACCTATTGAAATAGTGACTTTTTGGGTTATCCTAGGTTCTCAAAACATATGCTGCTATGCTATGAAACTGTATTTGTGTATACCTGAATAAACTTACTTACGATGCCACATGTGCTTGATTAAGTTTATTCAGGTATATACTACACAAATACAGTTACATAGATTATCATACATAGCAGCATATGTGGAAAGCTCCTAGGATAACCCAAAAAAGTCAGGGTGACTTATTTCCATAGGGATCCCTGTATCTGTACCATATGGTACCCTGTACCATTGTCAGTAGAGTTACTGATTCAGTAACACTACTGAAACCATATGGTACCCTGTACCATATGGTCAATAAGTGATGTTGGTACAAGGAGGCACTAGCTCAGACTGAGCAGTGAGTGTGGCTTTCAAGGCACACTGACGCAGCAGTTTCCAACACAAAGTGCTTCATCATCCACCTCTAGGAACATGTCCAGTCACTGTACATTTGTAAATATATAATAGAACATTACTAATAAACAACATTTTTGCATATTTTTTTATTGTAAACAATTATTGTAAACAAAATAATGATGAAAATATTAGTGCGGTTGTGTTGAATACAACGGTACCATATGGTACAATATAGCAGCAGCATTGTGAGCAGCAGCAGTGGCACCCAAGCTTTGTTATTTTTTTCTCCAGCCAGAGCCCACCAAGGCTTCTATGATGGCCTAATTGCAGTACTACTGCACTAACGCACGTAGAACCCAGAATGACTCAAGAATATCAACAGTAAGACCATCAACTCGAAAAATTGTCGATCCAAGTGGAGAGTGCCATTCAAACCCAAAACACAGCCCGCTGCCAGACGAACACCTACACCAAGCTCTGAGCAACTATAGCTTCTCCGTCTTAACTACAACAACCCCTGTACTACTATGAGACCTAATAACAGAAGAAGCAACAAAATGAACAGCAAGAAATCACCAAGAACTCGACTATTTCACTTGACTACCCAGAAGGATGCCGGTGCATCATCAACCCCCCACCACCACCCCAGGTGACACATCAACAAAAACAATGGCTGACTCTCCTTCTCCCTCACCCTACTCAACCACCACCCAAGACGACGGGACAGCAACAACACCAATCATGACTGAATCTCCCTCAAACCACACTGCCTTCATAGGATTTGATCCATCTGAAATGATCTCAGGTATGACAAATGATCCTGTCACTCTTAAGTCATACATCACCACCCTAACTGAGGAAAACATGAATCTTCGTTCAACACTATCTAAACACGAAACTAAGTTAGCCCACTTTGAAAGCAAGATCCTTAGCTTGGAACAGAAGTTTACATCAGCTGGAATGGTTGATTTTGGAAAGACCCTCCAATCAGTCATAGCCAGCCATACAGAGCAAATAACATCCCTAAACACGAAGGTTGAAGATGCTGTCAAGGACTGGAAGACCAACATGGATACCCAGCTGAACGAATATTTTTCTAACCAAGAAGATAAAACTGAGCAAGATAAGTTATCTAACTCGGTAATAATTAGCAGTGCACTCTTTCCAAGTGACATAAACCATACCAACTGCAAAGATGCTACTCTTCAGACCATAAAAGACCACTTAAATATAATAGTGCCAGCATCAGAGATAACAGAATCATGATTACTTGGCAACCAAGGTAGAAAACAAAGTGTTATGCATAGATTTCACACGAAAGACAGGAAAAACGATCTAATAAGTTCATCAATTAGTGCAAAAAAAGATCTTTATGTAAATGAGTGTCTCACAAAAAAACGTCAGAACCTCCTATACAGAGTAAGAAAACTTAAACGTGAGAATAATGACAAAATCCACCAGTGCTTCACACGGGATAGGAAAATCCTAGTTAGGAACACAAATGTAGGCCATGTTTACTATATAACGAATGAAAATGAACTGTCCAACTTCCTTCAAGATGTTAATCTTACAGAGACTGACCAACCTCAAAGACCAAATCCTTAGACTACGTTAGTGCATGTTTTTTTGTTTTTTTTATTAACACATCGGCCGATTCCCACCAAGGCAGGGTGGCCCGAAAAAGAAAAACTTTCATCATCATTCACTCCATCACTGTCTTGCCAGAAGGGTGCTTTACACTACAGTTATAAAACTGCAACATTAACACCCTCCTTCAGAGTGCCGGCACTGTACTTCCCATCTCCAGAACTCAAGTCCGGCCTGCCGGTTCCTGAATCCTTCATAAATGTTACTTTGCTCACACTCCAACAGCACGTCAAGTATTAAAAACCATATGCCTCCATTCACTCCTATCAAATACGCTCACACATGCTTGCTGGAAGTCTAAGCCCCTCGCACACAAAACTTCCTTTACCCCTCCCTCCAACCTTTCCTAGGCCGACCCCTACCCCGCCTTCCCTCCACTACAGATTTATACACTCTCGAAGTCACTCTGTCTCGTTCCATTCTCTCTACATGTCCAAACCACCTCAACAACCCTCCTCAGCTCTCTGGACAATCGTTTTGGTAATCCCGCACCTCCTCCTAATTTCCAAACTCGAATTCTCTGCATTATATTCACACCACACATTGACCTCAGACATGACATCTCCACTGCCTCCAGCCTTCTCCTCGTTGCAACATTCATCACCCATGCTTCACACCCATATAAGAGCGTTGGTATAACTATACTCTCATACATTCCCTCTTTACTTCCATAGACAAGGTTCTTTGTCTCCACAGACTCCAAGTGCTCCACTCACCCTTTTCCCTCATCAATTCTATGATTCACCTCATCCTTCATAGACCCATCCGCCGACATGTCCACTCCCAAATATCTGAATACATTCACCTCCTCCATACTCTCTCCCTCCAATCTGATATCCAATCTTTCGTCACCTATTCTTTTGTTATCCTCATCACCTTACTCTTTCCTATATTCACTTTCAATTTTCTTCTTTTACACACCCTACCAAATTCATCCACCAACCTCTGCAGCTTCTCTTCAGAATCTCCCAAAGCACAGTGTCATCAGCAAAAAGCAACTGTGACAACTCCCACTTTGTATTTGCTTCTTTATCTTTTAGCCCAACACCTCTTGCCAAGACCTCGCATTCACTTCTCTTACAACCCCATCTATAAATATATTGAACAACCACGGTGACATCACACATCCTTGTCTAAGGCCCACTTTTACTGGGAAATAGTCCCTTCCTCCTACACACTCTAACCTGAGCCTCACTATCCTCATAAAAACTCTTCACTGCTTTCAGTAACCTTCCTCCTATTCCATACACCTGCAACATCTGCCACATTGCCCCCTATCTACCCTATCATACGCCTTTTCCAAATCCATAAATGCCACAAAAACATCTTTACCCTTATCCAAATACTGTTCACCTATATGTTTCACTGTAAACACTTGGTCTACACACCCTACCTTTCCTAAAGCCCCCTTGTTCATCTGCTATCCTGCTTTCTGTTTTACTCTTAATTCATTCAATAATAACTCTACCATACACTTTACCAGGTACACTCAACAGACTTATTCCCTATAATTTTTGCACTCTCTTTTGTCCCCTTGCCTTTATACAAAGGAACAATACACGCTCTCTGCCAATCCCTAGGTACCTTACCCTCTTCCATACATTTATTAAATAATAGCACCAACCACTCCAAAATTATATCCCCACCTGCTTTTAACATTTCTATCTTTATCCCATCAATCCCAGCTGCCTTACCCCTTTCATTCTACCCACTGCCTCACGAACTTCCCTACACCCACAACTGGCTCTTCCACACTCCTACAAGATGTTATTCCTCCTGCCCTACACACGAAATCACAGCTTCCCTGTCTTCATCAACATTTAACAAATCCTCAAAATATTCTCTCCATCTTCCCGATACCTCTAACTCTCCATTTAATAACTCTCCTCTCCTATTTTTAACTGTCAAATCCATTTGTTCTCTAGGCTTCCTCAACTTATTAATCTCATTCCAAAACTTTTTCTTATTTTCAACAAAATTTGCTGATAACATCTCACCCACTCTCTCATCTGCTCTCTTTTACATTGCTTCACCACTCTTTTAACCTCTCTTTTTCTCTCCATATACTCTTCCCTCCTTGCATCACTTCTACTTTGTAAAACCTCTCATATGCTAACTTTTTCTCCTTACTACTCTCTTTACATCATCATTCCACCAATCGCTCCTCTTCCCTCCGCACCCACTCGCCTGTAACCACAAACTTCTGCTGAACACTCTAACACTACATTTTTAAATCTACCCCATACATTTTCGACCCCATTGCCTACACTCTCACTAGCCCATCTATCCTCCAATAGTTGTTTATATCTTACCCTAACTGCCTCCTCTTTTAGTTTATAAACCTTCACCACTCTTTTACTTACTGATTCTATTTTCCTTGTATCCCATCTACCTTTTACTCCCACTGTAGCTATAACTAAAAGTGATCTGATATATCTGTAGCCCTCTATAAACATGTACATCCTGAAGTCTACTCAACAGTCTTTTTTCTACCAATACATAGTCCAACAAACTACTGTCATTACGCCCTACATCATATCTTGTATACTTATTTATCCTCTTTTCTTAAAATATGTATTACCTATAACTAAACCCCTTTCTATACAAAGTTCAATCAAAGGGCTCCCATTATCATTTACACCTGGCACCCCAAACTTACCTACTACACCCTCTCTGCATGTTTCTCCCACTTTAGCATTTAGGTCCCCTACCACAATTACTCTCTCATTTGGTTCAAAAGTTCCTATACATTCGCTAACATCTCCCAAAATCTCTCTCTCTCCTCTACACTCCTCTCTTCTCCAGGTGCATACACGCTTATTATGACCCACTTTTCGCATCCGACCCTTATTTTAATCCACATAATCCTTGAATTTACACATTTATATTCCCTCTTTCCTTCCATAACTGATCCTTCAACATTATTGCTACCCTTCCTTAGCTCTAACTCTCTCAAATACTCCTGACTTAATCCCATTTATTTCTCCCCACTGAAACTCGCCTACCCCCTTCAGCTTTGTTTCGCTTAGGCCAGGACATCCAACTTCTTTTCATTCATAACATCGGCAATCATCTCTTTCTTATCATCCGCACTACATCCACGCACATTCAGACAACCCAATTTTATAAAGTTTTTCTTCTTCTCGTTTTTAGTAGATTTGTACAGGAGAAGGGGTTACTAGCCCATTGCTCCCGGCATCTTAGTCGCCTCATACGACACGCATGGCTTACGGAGGAAAGATTCTTAGTGCATGTAAATTCATAATTGTTCTAGTAACTGCTACCTCACTATCTTAAATTTCTCACAAAATTGATTGTGTGACTTATTTTGTATTTTCCTGTACTAAAAGCAACTACATACCTCATTGTATATGTAACTTTTTATATATATCTTTTCTTTATTTGTAACCATTTGTTATATATTTCTTAATACATATTTACCATTACCATTTCCCAACCTTAACTATTTACAGTATTAGTAATCCCCAACTTTTGAAATTTGATTAAAAACCTTTTTACAAAGTCCACCCCCTACTTTAAAAAATTAATTTTATATTTTTTTTTAAAAATAATTTTTACTTTCTTTTATTTTTTTATTTTTTTTATATATTCTAAAATTTAAAAACTTAATATTGAATTCAAAAAATTTACCCAAAAACCAATTTAAAACTAGCCATAGTAACTTTTCCCAAAACCATTTCATTAGCCAGTTCAATTAGTAAATCATCCCTTGACAAAATTTTCCCCTTTCCCGTGGTCCCCTTGGTTTTTCCCCAAAAATTTTTCCCCGAATGCTGCCCCAATGCCATTACCGAACGAATTTACTTCCATAAGATATAATGTCACTTAGGGTTTGTCCATTTGACCCCCAAAAAAACACTTGCAAAAGCACCAGAAAAAAACACTTTACATAAATGTTCAGTTTGGGGATGCACGAAAAAGAGGGACCACTGATTCTGTGAAAATTTGTTCAAAATTGTAATAATCCAATAGTTAGTATATGTAACTTTTTTTATAGTATATCTATTTTTTATAATTGCATTTACTAATATTTTTTAATAAATATTTACCACTACCATTTTCCAAAACCCTTTAAATATATACAGTCATACCCTTTAATATTTTCCGGATAAATTATAAATTTTTTAGCGAACATTTTTACGTCAAAATATTGACTCGGTTTTAAAGGGGTTGCTTCGTTTTCGAGAGGGCCGTCCCGGGCGCATCCGCATGGCGCCCAGCTGTGGGGACTCCAGGGGGCGTCAGTTTGCCATTGTTTTAAAGCGGGGCGAACCACCCCCACTCCACCCACGCATTCATACTTCAGTAATTATTATTCCACTGTTTTTAGTGCTTGCAATCTAAAAAACCCTTGGGCCCCCAAAAGTTTCCCATGCCAAGCCCGGGAAAGAGGTAGAGGGAGTGAAGCATTCATTTCAGGGAGGAAGCAAGGGGGCAGGGGGTGTAGCATTCATGCAGGGGGGTAGCATTTATGAGGGGGTGTAGCAGGAAAGGGGAGGAGATTTTTATGCAGGGGGTGTAGCATTCATGCAGGGAGTGTAGCAGGCATGCAGGGGGTGTAGCATTCATTTCAGGGAGTGTAGCAGGCATGCAGGGAGTGTGGGATTCATGCAGGGAGTGTAGCAGGGGGATGCAGGGGGGGGCAGGTCAGGGAGGTAGCAGGCATGAGGGAGTGTAGCATTCATGCAGGGGGGAAGGGAGGGAGGGAGT
>WNWK01032681.1:0-5000 GCA_009830355.1 Cherax destructor
TTAATATCTGTAAATCTGTTCACCTAGGAATTAGTTTTTTACACCTGTTGATCTTGTTTCCAAGTAGCAAATGGGTACTTTAATGTTAGTCTCCTGACACCTGCTTACCCTGATTCCCAGCAGTAAAAAAAAAAGGTACCTGGGTGTTAATCTCAGCAGCCCTTTTTAAATATATATATATATATATATATATATATATATATATATATATATATATATATATATATATATATATATATATATATGTCATATGGATTAGGTAAAACTGGTCAATTACAAGAACTCATCTCTAATTAAGTCCTTTCTAAAATTTTCTCTTATACGTTTAAAGATATATTTTTTTCATTTATGTTAATGTAAAAATTTATAATATTGTACCAAGAGAAACTTTGAAAACCTACCTAACCTTATTACAACAAGCGCAATTTAATTTAGCCTAACCTAATTAAATATATTTTAGATACGTTAACATTAATTTAATAATAAACAAACACAATGAAATATATTTTTTCGTTATGTTCAGAACGATTTTGGGAAATTATTGCATACACAAATTTTCAATTGTCTTATATAGCAAGGTGAGCGTTGCGATTTAAGCCAAAATCGCAAGTTTTACCTAATCGGCACGTATATATATATATATATATATATATATATATATATATATATATATATATATATATATATATATATGATGCATGCATGTCATGTTTGTGTTTTTAAATGCATCTCGTGAAAGTCTTACTATTTTAATGCCAAAACTAAATCTGGAGTGCCAGAGACTATGGGGGTACTGAAGCCAGGCTAATGGTAGTGGTGGCACCGCTCCTGTCTGTGGTGGCCCACGGCTGTTGGAAGTAGTGCCCCCGGCTCCCATGCTGGTGCCATTGGTGCCACTCGGCTATTGATAATAGTGCTACCCGGCTGGTGGCAGAAGTGGCCCCTGGCTAGTGATAGCAGCTTTCCTATGCTAGAAGCAAAAATACTGAACATTTCCCCGGCTGGTGGCAGTGGTATCCCATTCCCCAGGGCTGGTGGCAGTAATAGCTTCTAGCTGGTGGCAGCAGCTTTCCTAGGATAGTTGCAGAAATACACCACTTTTCCCCCGGTGGTGGTAGTGGTACCCCATTCCCCAGGGCTGATGGCAATAGTGGCCCCTTCCCCAGGGATGGCGGCAGTGCCGCAGTGGCACCCCACTCCCCAAGGTAAGTGGCAGTAGTGGCCCCCGCCACACTCTCCACTGCAGAAATACACCAGAGCCGCGTGTGAGCGCACATGCGCGTCTTCTCTACCTCCTCCTGGGCTATTCATATCTCTCAACGAGACACCAGAACTAGAAAGAGACAGTAAGATTAATATGATGGGTCGGGACTGTCATTGACTCCTCAGCCTCTTATAACTGTATGGCTCATTCAGCTGTCCTCGGAATACTCTCTTGCCTGACACACTGTGACCGGTTTCAAGGGCTCTTCTAACCCTTATAACTCAGCTAGAAGGAAGGCAACCTTGATGGCTATCTAGTCAAAGAAGCTGTTGCTGATAGCGGCATTCAGCCCAAACACCTGGTTAATCGAGTATTTTCAGTCAGCGGAATAAGTCAAGCAAAAATCTGTGTATGCAATAATTTGCAAAAATCACCCTGAACCTAACAAAAAAAAAATATTTATTTGTGTTTGTTTATTATTAAATAATTGTAAACTTATCTAAAATATATTTAGTTGGATTAGGCTAAATTAAAATGCGCTTGTTATAAAAATGTTAGGTAAGTTTGCTAAGGTTTTTTTGGTATAAATTTTTTTTAATTTTTACATTAACATAAATGAAAAGAAAATGTGTTTAAACGTACAAGAGAAAGTTTTTAGAAAGTACATAATTTTAAATGAGTTCTTGCTAATTGACCAATTCTACCTATTCGGACACAACACATATATATATATATATATATATATATATATATATATATATATATATATATATATATATACATATATATAATATGAGGGGGTCCACTTCTGGTGTAAATTGTGGGACCCATAGCCTCGGAGAAGTGGATAAAAGGCTTCAAGGATGAATATTTGGATTTCTTTCTGAAGATATATATATATATATATATATATATATATATATATATATATATATATATATATATATATATATATATATATTTATATATATATAAAATTTAGTATTAATAGAAATTAGGAAGAAATCACTATATATATTCTGAGATAAATACTTTTCTTGTTGTGTACACAATGAGAGCAGCAGTGTCTCTATGTCAGGGATTAAAATATATACTTGGTTAATGGTGTATAGGTGACATTTCAACTTTAATAATCCCCTTGAAGTTGAGAGGCTGTTTATATTTAATATAGCAATGATATATGTTAATTTCATGAAGTTCAGAAGTTTATTCTTACTCTTACAGCAACAATGAATATTAACCGGGTTTGCTTCGTAAGAAAAGATTCTTTGCAGAATAAACAATGGACCAGGACGGGACCCAAGTGTCGTCACGAGTTTCATATTTTAATTGTGGGTTATTTGTGAATTGTTCCAGCCACTGTATTGTGATTACGAATGAACTATGATCAGAGCCCTGGTAAGGAAGGGGGAGGAAGAGGGATGGGTAAGAATGGGAAAGAGTAAAGGAGAAGGGAGGGGAGAGTATGAGGAGGAGAAGGCTAATATTCTTCCTGCTTTGCCTACGTATCACGACACAAACATTACACTTTTTGGTTAGTAATAAAGACCCGTAGCAGAGTATTATACTGAGGCAGACTCCCTGGGAATTGTATTAAGGTACAATAAATGGTTATTGTATTAGGATTGAGTAACTGGGTGTTGTATTAAGGTAGTGTATGAAGGAAGTATAGCAGGGTATTGTATTAAAGAAAGTGCATTAAGGCAGTGTAGCAGGGCAGAACATTAAAAGTAAAATAATAACAAAGATGAGTTTAGGGAAATAAAAAGATGAGGAGAGGCGGTGTAGCAGGCGCAGGCAAGAATGTTTTATCAGGACGGTGCTAGAGCCTTGTACGCCGACGCGCAGGGAGGCTTGTCCAGGGCGAACTACGGTATATAGAGAGACATAGCTGGTCCATGTTGTGGTTCTCGTGTCCATCCGACTTCAAGGCTGGCGTCTATCCGGCTTCGAGGACCGGAAGGATATGGTATGTTACTGCTGTTAGTAGTTTGTTTTTTGATGTTTCGCGCAGATATCCCCTGGAGCAAAGTGTGACGCTATGTGCCTTGTGGATACTAGCTACACATCAGCCAACCGGCATAGCCAGCCAACCAACCAGTCAGCAGCCAGAGGTCAGCCAGTCAGCCCAGCCAACGGGGTCAGCCAACAGCCGCGAGGGAGAGCAATGAGAGAAAACGGGAAATTCCAAAATGGTGGAACCTCTCCAACGAGTTCATTTTTTTTATTTTTTTACCTTTTTTTTTAAGCTCACGACGCATTTGTTTCTGTCGTAATATTGAGGAATGTGCCGCTGTATGCTGAGTATAATTGTGTGAGTAGGTGCTTGTGGGCTTTCTTGATAGCAAGGGCATGGTTCCCGCTGAGAAATATGTGGCTGTTATCTGCGATGCTACGGCCATATATGTATTGTTATATAATAGACATTGACACCAGCAGCATACTAATGTGTTACTTATGGTGGATATATTCACTATACTCCGTCGCCGCCATAATATATATTTTCGATAGTATCTGATTCCAGTTTTATCGATTCTATTTAAACTGATTAACTTCTCCATCTTCTTCTTCTTCTTCTTCTTCTTCTTCTTCTTCTTCTTCTTCTTCTTCTTCTTCTTCTTCTTCTTCTTCTTCTTCTTCTTCTTCTTCTTCTTCTTCTTCGTGATGCGTGCAGTTTGCGTAGAGGTTTTTCTTCTCCCGACGACTCCAAGAGTTTTAGTATGTTATTCCTCGATGGGTAAAATATAAACTGACTTTTCAATCACACGAATTCGCAAACAAAACGAACATTGACAGATGGTTCGGCCTCAGCTTCATATTGACGTGAGTTTTAATAAGCAAACGCGACATAACAAAAAATCATGCGTCATTCCCATAGTTTTTAATTTTCACGATGACGCCATTATCACTCCGCTCCAGTGCTCCGTTGTCCTCTTCTCTTCTGTTTGGTCGTCCCGTGTCGTTCTGGCTTCCGTTTGCTGTTTCCCATTGTTGTGCTGTTCCCCCCGCCCCTTGCACCGTTTCTTCCCCTTCGCTGTTCTGTTATTCGTGGCTGTTCTACGTTTCCCTGCTGTTCTGCTGGTCAGTGAATCTTAAACTCAACCAACTAACAATCCAGCCCACCTGTTGTGAACATGTGAAGGGTAAAATTCTCTAGTGAATCTCTGTTCTACACTGTTCTACAACATCTTTATTTCAAACATTTCTTTATTATTAACTCTTTCTTTACTATGGAAAACAAAATGTAACTTAATATTTGTTTCCCTCCTTTATCAAATCATTCGGTTATTATAATTGCTCCAAGAATGTGAATGTGACCTGGCTGGGTTGGGGCATTGGCTTAAACCGGTGGGAGACTTGGACCTGCCTCGCATGGGCCAGTAAGCCTGCTGCAGTGTTCCTTCTTTCTTATATTCTTATATTTTATCATCTATTTATCTGTCGTTCGTGAGCCCATTTTATCATGTTCCCTCAATAAGCAAACATCGTTGCATGGGGAAGAGATATTATATTATATTAATTGGGAAATGCAAAATTTTTAATGGGAATACAGGGGGAGTAAAAAATGGTGAGTTGATCCGAATAAGAGGAAGGTAGCACTAATTCCTCGGATCATGAGTCTTTTACTCGCATCAAGGCTCTCTCTTGAAGGAGATGGGGAGGAAAGAGGGGTAGAGGATAGGAGGTAATAGGAGTGAAGAAGGGGAGAAGAGGAGGGGGGAGATGAGGGCAGGGGGAAAGAAAATAGTAGCAGAGGAACGAGGGAAAGAAGAGAGGAAAGGAGAAGAGAAACTGA
>WNWK01032681.1:7500-21716 GCA_009830355.1 Cherax destructor
TACTTACAACTTCAGCGTTCTACCATGGTAGTAGAGCATTGCAGACTCAACAATGTTCCATTATTACAGTATAACATTGCAAACTCGAATATGTTGTATTGTTTCAACAATGGTCTCTATTATATGAGCCGAGTCACTGAATTTTGTCCGAGGACTTCACTGACGAGGCGAAAGTGTGCGCAGGTGAACCGGACACATCTATGCGGAGCAGAACCTGACACTTCAGGTAACTAACTTCAGGAGATTTTTAGGACCAGAGAGAACTATTTAGATTTAATACAAAGAGGTGCTTTTTGTAGTTTGCTTGTTAGGAACGAAGGCCTTCGACTGCACGTGGGTTATTAAGTTTGTAGTTACACCTATTCACTGATATTAAGATTATTTTATTCCCAAAATTGGAGATTACAGTAAACTCTCGGTATATACAGAATGATATATACCTGTGAATTTATATACCCTGAATGGTGGTGGTGCTGCTTACATAGATGGTAATCATCGCAGATTTAAAATATTATATACCAGCATCCAGCAATAATAATAATATTAATATTAATAATAATAATAAGAAGAAGAAGAAGAAGAAAATAGAAGAAAATAATGTTTACGTTTTTTCTTCAAATAAAAAGAGGACAAGAAACAAACTGAAAGAGATTTAGGACATTTGTTTTCAGAAATATTTGGTGTCTTAATATATAATAACAAAAGCACAGAAAGAGATCATTTGCTATAATGAACTATGTGTCACATAAAAAAAGTGATCTATAATGCGTCTGTCATCATCAAAATTATAAACAGTTTATAACAAATGGAAGTTATTTTTCATTGCTGTTGAATTGGTATTCTTATGTTCTTAAATGGGTTTTTTATTTTTAGTAAGGTAACCTTGTATCATTGTTACTTGTTTATTTTATTCTTTGTATCTTATCTCTTTACTAGCATCTTCAATTAATTTCTTTATTTTTATATTTTGTTCTTTAGCATCAATTTTCTCTTTCTGGTTCCTTTATTTGTTGCCTTCGCACATTTCTTTCATTTCGGCGTTACTTATTTCACTCCCCCATATCCTTATTTAATTATTCTTATATATATTTTACTTTTCATCTTTGTTTTGCTTCCTCGTATATTAGCTTCGCCTTCTCACATCTTTTGACTGCTCTTATGTTTTCTGGTGCTTTCTTCTAGTTCAACATGTCTCTCTTTCTCTTTGTAATTTGCGAGAGTCAAAACACTGAAAAAAAAGCCCCAGAGAATTGCATCCTTTTTATTGCCGGTTCCTGCTGAGGATTGCCTTCTTCTCCCTCCCACATCCTGTCGAGGTTCTTATCATCCTTCCCGGTTCCTACCGAGGACCGCATCCTAATACTTTCTGGTCTCTTATGAGGATTTTATCCTGTACATAAGGGTTCCTGCCAAAGATTGCATCGCTATCCTTTCTGGTTCGTAACAAGGACTGTGTCCTACTTCAAACTTCCTGCCGAAGACTGTATCCTTATCCAATCTGTTCTTAAGAACATAAGAAAGAAGGAACACTGCAGCAGGCCTACTGGGCCATGCGAGGCAGGTCCAATCTCCAATGCCCCAACCTAGTCAGGTCACATTGACTTAAGGAAGGAGCACGGCATCTGACATAGTAGCACAAGCCAGTCAGGTCCAACTCACACCCACCTTGGAAAGGATTATATCCTTATCCTACCCAGTTTCTACAACTCGTGATACTTTCTTGTGCATATGAACCTAATATAAGTCATAAATTTGTGTAATGATGATTTATACAACTACTTCTACACACACACACACACACACATACAGTAAGAATGAGGTTCGAGAGAGATTGCAAAAAAAAAAAATCCCGAAAAACTAACTAACTTTAAACAAGAGCTAAAACTGAAGGGAACTGAGTACAATAAAAACATCATCGACCAGCGTACAACATCGCATCCTAAAAACTAAAACACACAAATACAACAAAATCTTTTTAAAAAAAAGTAGAAAAAAAAGGTTAGACTGGTAAAGAGGTACAGGAGGAGGCAAGGCAGCAGCTATTGGAGATTCGGGCGAGGGCGAGTCGTTTTATCCCGAAAACCTGACGGACCTAAAACATAATTCCAGTTTTCAGACAAGTCATTTTTAACCGGCGCCTCAGGAAATAAAACTTCCAGCCAGAGGAAACACACGATTTCTCAACTCGTCTTTGCTCTTCCCCCCCAACTTATATATTGCTCTCAAAACACACACACACACACACACACACAGGAGAAAAACGATGTTTGTTGTGGTAAGGTGTGGCTGAGGTGGGGAGCGGTGAGGTAGTGCATTTTAAAGTGAGCTTGCAAACTTGGTATATTCGGCAAGCATTGTTTTAACTTACAGGCAAAAGAATAATTCATCGTTATGCTTCTAAAAGAAACCCGAACATCTTGAAATTAATGTATTTCATTTACGTTAAATACTACGAACTAATTTTCAGCTGATCTTAGACAGAAGGTAAGATTTGGCTATATTAAATTACGTCAGTTTTAGGTCAAATCACGTCAGGATGATCAGCTGATTCTGATGTAGATTTAAAAATATTCATACCATGTTAATTCTTTCGAAAACAAACAAACAAA
Source organism: Cherax destructor (assembly GCA_009830355.1). Taxonomy (NCBI): domain Eukaryota; kingdom Metazoa; phylum Arthropoda; class Malacostraca; order Decapoda; family Parastacidae; genus Cherax; species Cherax destructor. The sequence goes on from WNWK01032681.1 coordinate 10,110, forward strand.
ACATAGAACTTGATAGAACTTGATGTGTGTAATAAGCTACAGTTGTTATAAGCTACAGTTGTTATCGATATATATTGATGGTAAGTTACGTAGATTTAGATTTAATCAAGGATAACATTAAGAAGTAAAGCTTAAGTATATATATATATATATATATATATATAATATATATATATATATATATATATATATATATATTATATCAAATAAGATGAGAGTAAACAGGTGATATCACAATATGCAGATCATCTACTGTGAAAAAAAATAGTGAAATTCCAAGCACTTTCGTGATTTCTCATATTATTAAGGAACATAATTCCTTGGTAATGAATAGATACCAATGAATTATCCGAAGAATGGAGGGAGGGGCTTCAACCATAACCCTGGTATAGCGCTACCAGGCTTCTAATAGGAAGGAAGGATTCTCATACTTCACCTGAGATGTGGCTGCTGATGTAAACAAATAAAAGTTCTGTTTGTGAAACCTTACTGTTGAAAGTCTCGTAGTCCAGTGGTTTAGTGCTGGACCTGGTAGGTGCCAGGACCACGGTCTGAGTCCTCATTCATTCTTGTTATTTATTTATATTAATTAATTTATTTATGTTACATACGTGTATACATACATAAAGCATGTCAATGTACTGTTGACGAATGTTTAAACAATTACTTAACGATTCAGGGATAAAACGAGAGCATAAGTTTTTGTCCTCGTAATACTGACGTGAGAAGAAGTATGAAGTTATAATGTATTGTCTCTCTTGATGAGTGCCAAACAGTCTCTCAGCGAGAGATGCATTACTTTAAAGTCCAGGAAAATGATGCATTGTTTAAACAAAATTTAAGCACCGAAGTATTTCTTAAATAAGAGGTTTATACACAAATGCTCTACGTCACTGTTGGGTGTAAATGAATTATGAAATCATTTACATACACCCGTTATGACCCACAGCATTTACTCACTGTTTTCGTAGAAACGTTTATTTTAACGGACTTAGATTCAGTGACAAAGTCAAATTTAATATTTTCGGAGTGTCTGTGCCATGACAGAGTCATAGAGAAACGAAGGAATTTTCCGTGTATGCATCGGAAGGCGATTCTAAAAATTACCTGCAATTGCAGCCAAAGAGGGACGTGGCACCAGCGCTGATGATGTGGAGAGGGAATTTTTGGCACAACCTCCCGTTGACTCCTGCGGCAGGGAGATGATTAATATCCTGCTGGTCCAATGAGCGTGGCCAGCCAGCCAGGGCTGGGCGGAGCTTCCAGCCGGCGCTGCCGTCTCTCAACGCCCTCCTACACTCTCTATCTGGCCAGAGCACAATTTACCTGTTGATTACGACTGTGTACAAAGCGTTCGGTAGGGAGGGATGAGTTATGAAAAATTGTAATGAAAGATTAGATAACGTTTTGTTATATTTTTTTTGTTTAATTGTTCAGAGGCACGCCGCGAGTCGTGGATGGTTTAATGCAGTCCGTAAGTGTGTAAAACAGAATTTATATGTATATATATATATATATATATATATATATATATATATATATATATATATATATATATATATATATATATATATATATATATATGTATGTATATTGCTCTTTTTTGCCGGCTCTTAAATAAGCCTTGCTCTTTTTCGCTGACTGCATAGCCTAGAATATCATTGAAATAAGAGTACCACGCCAAATCCCACAGTTTTGTCTGGACTGCATTACCATTTTCAGCCAAAATGTAAAATATCTTTATCCTGCGCAGCAATGGAATTATCCCTCCTGCCCCCCTACTCTCATTTCTCTCAATTTCTCTCTATTCCACAAACTCCCTTCCACTTTCTCTTTTCTATGTTTCTTCTGTTGTCAAAATAAACTGTTGATGTGTAACCTCCAATTCCCTATTTGCGAATGGGTGAGTATAATTAGAATGGGTTAATAGGCCTATTGCTGTATTCCTCCTCTTTTTTTCCATGTGCTCTTGACTCGCAATTCTTAAAATCCACTTTCTATCACTCCATCCCTAACAGTGGAACCAAAAGAGACAGAGGAGGATACTGGGAGGAAGCGAAGACCCAAGGACTGACATCGGTAAGACCTGAGTTAATAAAGTCTAGAAGAAGACTTCAGTGGCATCCCCACAAGAGTAGTCGAGAATAGATGTCAAGGAGGGAAGAGGAGGTAGCTGAAAGAGTGCGTGGGAGGGAGTAGTCTTTCCTACCTAGATTAATTGGCGAGGTCTTTATGCAAACGAGGACATCCATCGTTCTTTTGTCATTGAAATCGCTCTGATTTTTAACCGCTGCGAAGTGCACTTAGATTGCAATGGAGCCTGACTTAATTCTGGGTCGAAAGGCTTCAGGATAAATACTTACTAAACGTGTGTTTTTCTTTTTTTTGTCTTGTCTCTTGTGGCGTTAGGAGAGATGTTCTGTGCAGGAAAGAAATGAGATGAGAACAAAACTGCGAAAGGAAATGAAATATCCAAAATGAAAACGAAGGAAGGATTGGAGAAGTATGCAAAGATAGTGGTAGAAAAAAAGATGTTATGGGAAGGTAAGATGACAAAGGCTACAAATGAATGAGGACAGGGAAAGAGGAGGGATGAGACAGTGAAGGGGAGGTGGATCAGGAAAAGTAAATAAAAGGAGCATTTAGTGATAAAAGAATGAAAGGGTAAGGGTGAAAGGGAGATAGTGCATTAGGTTTAATATCTTTCAACTGCACCAGGTTTTAAGGCTGCATTGCACCTCTACGCTAATATCAACAGTTTTTTAATTCCTAATCTCGGGACGTATGTGCACTAATATATTAAATACAACGTTCACTGTATATGCCTTTCTCACTGTTTACACACACACACATCTATATATATATATATATATATATATATATATATATATATATATATATATATATATATCGTGCCGAATAGATAAAACTTGCTATTTTGTCTTAAATAGCAACGCTCTTCTTGCCTAATAAGGCAAAGCGAAAATTTGTGTATGCAATAATTTTGCAAAAATCTTCTAAACCTAACGAAAAAGAATATATTTTATTGTGTTTGTTTATTAATAAATTGTTGCAAACTTTTCTAAAATATATTTAATTGGATTAGGCTAAATTAAATTGAGCTTGTTATAGCGCAATTATTCATTAATTTTTACATTAACAAAAATGAAAAAAAATCTATCTATAAACGTTTAAGATAAAATTTTAGAAAGGAAAGAATGGAAGATGGGGGCTGATCAAGATAACATAATCTTTCTGTAGCATAATAAATTCTCGACAGTCAACACTATATCATAATCTCTATTTTATATTTCAGACTGGGACGAGAGTTGAGATGAGTCGCCTTACATGTGTCCATACGTTGGAGATAGGATGGGTAAGACCATCCAAGAGAGTGAAGTATATCTAAGGTGAGAGACCAGCCAAAAGAGTGGTGTATACTATTAGTGAGAGATCCAAGAGAGTGGTGTATACTATTAGTGAGAGATCCAAGAGAGTGGTGTATACTATTAGTGAGAGATCCAAGAGAGTGGTGTATACTATTAGTGAGAGATCCAAGAGAGTGGTGTATACTATTAGTGAGAGATCCAAGAGAGTGGTGTATACTATTAGTGAGAGATCCAAGAGAGTGGTGTATACTATTAGTGAGAGATCCAAGAGAGTGGTGTATACTATTAGTGAGAGATCCAAGAGAGTGGTGTATACTATTAGTGAGAGATCCAAGAGAGTGGTGTATACTATTAGTGAGAGATCCAAGAGAGTGGTGTATACTATTAGTGAGAGATCCAAGAGAGTGGTGTATACTATTAGTGAGAGATCCAAGAGAGTGGTGTATACTATTAGTGAGAGATCCAAGAGAGTGGTGTATACTATTAGTGAGAGATCCAAGAGAGTGGTGTATACTATTAGTGAGAGATCCAAGAGAGTGGTGTATACTATTAGTGAGAGATCCAAGAGAGTGGTGTATACTATTAGTGAGAGATCCAAGAGAGTGGTGTATACTATTAGTGAGAGATCCAAGAGAGTGGTGTATACTATTAGTGAGAGATCCAAGAGAGTGGTGTATACTATTAGTGAGAGATCCAAGAGAGTGGTGTATACTATTAGTGAGAGATCCAAGAGAGTGGTGTATACTATTAGTGAGAGATCCAAGAGAGTGGTGTATACTATTAGTGAGAGATCCAAGAGAGTGGTGTATACTATTAGTGAGAGATCCAAGAGAGTGGTGTATACTATTAGTGAGAGATCCAAGAGAGTGGTGTATACTATTAGTGAGAGATCCAAGAGAGTGGTGTATACTATTAGTGAGAGATCCAAGAGAGTGGTGTATACTATTAGTGAGAGATCCAAGAGAGTGGTGTATACTATTAGTGAGAGATCCAAGAGAGTGGTGTATACTATTAGTGAGAGATCCAAGAGAGTGGTGTATACTATTAGTGAGAGATCCAAGAGAGTGGTGTATACTATTAGTGAGAGATCCAAGAGAGTGGTGTATACTATTAGTGAGAGATCCAAGAGAGTGGTGTATACTATTAGTGAGAGATCCAAGAGAGTGGTGTATACTATTAGTGAGAGATCCAAGAGAGTGGTGTATACTATTAGTGAGAGATCCAAAGAGTGGTGTATACTATTAGTGAGAGATCTAAGACATTCGTGTATACTATTAGTAAGAGATCATCGAGGAGAGTGATGAATACTATAGATGGTGACCAAACTGGTGCTTTGTATGGAGGTTTGCAGCCCTGTGCTGTCAGGCAAGAACATTCCTCAGCGGCTGCTTTGCTTTGGAGGCTAAGCATGTGGGTCTTCATAGCTTCTGCAGTATTAAGTTTTTCCTCCAGACTACAAGCTTCCTCACAGAATGCTAAATATCTTCCGTTCATTCTTACTCCATCCCCAGGAGAACTTGTTCTGTCTCTCCCTTTCTCCTTCTCTCCCTTACTCTTTCTCTCCTTCTACTTCCTCCCTCCACATAATTTCAAACTTTCCACTTTACCTCACTTTTTTATTTTTTTTACCAAATCATTTCTTACTCCATTTTATTTCCATTAAATCATCAATGCTTCTGAAGATTTTTTTTTTTTTAACGTTTTGAAATATTACATTGCACCTTACTTCCATTTCTTCTTGTGTCTTCTAGTTTCCAGCCATTCTATATTCTAGTTCATCTGGCCTTTCAACTTCACGAAAGTCATTAAGGAAGCCATCCATCTAGAATTCTGGAATTCTGAAGTACTAACACAAAGGATACTTTTTTGCTACGATAAAATTGAACAGATACAAATTTCTGTATCTGATATATATATATATATATATATATATATATATATATATATATATATATATATATATATATATATATATATATATATATATATATATATATATATATACACCCAATGGGATATATATTCTGACATATATATACCTCTCGGTGTGTATTCACCGTGAGATACACACCTCTCTCTCTGTATGTACACTGACAGATACACACCTCTGAGGGTATACACCCGGCGGTGCATTTTCTGAGCATTTACAGTGATGCAAATATTTCTTTCCTCTCTCCCTCTCATTTATATTCTCTTTCTCCCCTCTCTTCCCCTCATCTGTTCCTTTGTATCCTCATCCCTCCAGCTCTTCATTCTTGTTCATTCCCTGTTCCCTCCCCTCTCTCACCTAATGTTACCTCATCAATTATTTCCTTGATAATTTACTATGCAGAGAAAACTCTTTTGTCTCCCTTTGAATATATATATATAAAATATATATATATATATATATATATATATATATATATATATATATATATATATATATATATATATATATATATATAATATATATATATATATATATATATATATATATATATATATATATATATATATATATATATATAATATATATATATATATATATATATATATATATATATATATATATATATATATATATATATATATATATATATATATATATATTATCTCTCAATCCACAGAAAAATTTGAACCTGAGCACTCTGCATCAAAGTACACAATACTTTAGCCACACAGCCAGACCCCAAATAACTATGGGCACCAGTACTGAATTTCTCACCAATGAGCTGTACTCCTAGGAGTACAGCTCAAAGGGACTTTAAATGTTCTCAGTAGTTGTGATGCTTTACCGAGTTTATACGAGTGAAGGTTTTCTCACTCTTTTCTTAAGAGCAGAGGATTATTACAAGTTCATGCAATTCAGGTCTAATTTATAATGGATAAAGCAACAATTGCAGGCAAATAAGACGGCAAAGACGCAAGTTACAGAACAAGCTTTTATTGGGATAACTTTCCGCTCTGTGTAGAGCTTTCAAAAGCACTTTCTCTTCAGGTTTTACTTACGGCCTGCCATTCTTTCTCATTTATCTGTCTAATTTATTTTTTAAATCCACATTAATGTATTTACCTAAATAATGCTAGTTAAAACGTATCTGCAAATCAACTGCTAGACCAGCTCTTTCCTATCTTCTTTCTTTCTTTTAAAAGGTCCAATTTAACTCCATTTTTACAAGTTTTCTGAGTCAGATATTTTCAGTTAGTAATTAATATCTACTTTATATGTGCGTTTCTTCCATTTATACGCTACACATATATTCTTCCCTCTTAGGGAAAATGTTTTTAATAGAGATAAACTTTGTCAACATATTTACGTTCATTTTGTAATATGGATGCCAGATGGATCCAAATAGCGTAATTCCGACAATAGTAAAGAGATATTTTGCAAAATAAAGTTTTGTTGGGATGAACTTAAGCTCTACACAGAGCCATACGTTGTCTCAACAAAAGTCTGTTGGGCATATCATGTCCTTTCTTCACTATGGAGACCAAAACTGCGTCTCATAATCTAAATGAGACTTCAGAAAATATATATAGTCTTATATTAAAACCTCGGTACTACTCCTGCTTACACTTGGTAGGAAGTCACTAGCATTATGTGAACACTTGCCCACTGTTGGCTTCAGATTTCTCCTAAGCACAGCTCCTTAGTTTTTTTTTGGACTGCAGCTCAGCTCGTTAAGCTCTGTGTCATTTACTTTTTAGGTACTACAGTTATTTTCTTTCACAAGTATTAATCTTTTACATTTGTCTAGGCTGTACTGAAACCCCAACATTAACAAAATGAAATCATCCTTAAGTTCCCTCGTATCCTCATAATTGATTGTTAGCCTAGTCAGCGATCTTGGTTTTATCATTATTTATTCCTATTTTAGATTGTTTATGTTGATTTATTCTAATTTCTCACTGTTTACGTGAACTCGCTTCTGCTTATCGATCCAGAAAAGAGATTTTCCTTCAGTATCGTGTGCTGCCACTTATGAAACTCGTGTAGGGAGCAGTAATAAAGCCTTAATTAACGTTGGCCACTTCATTATGATCCAGCACTTCTAATACTTTAATTGGAATGTTACCAGATTGGTTTAGCAAGAGCTCTTTTTGTGAAGCCAGTCTGAGATATTCTTCATATTGTCTTCGAATTACACCTACTATAATTGATTCCAATAATTTATCCATTGTTGGGGTTAGGCTAAAAGTGCGGTAATTAAAAGCTAAGGACTTGTCTACCAGTTTGTAGACGATTATCACATTGCCCATCTTTCACAATTCCAGAAGAATGTTCATTTACCAAAAAATTATTAAAAGATTACCTAACCATTTTGAAAATTCCTATTTTGAATTCACTGAGAAACCATAAAAAAACAGTGTTTGGTTCGTGAACCTTATTTGTTTTGATTCTGTCTCATTGTATTGAGGACGCCAATGTAAATGGCTCTGTTTCAATAACGTCCAAGTAAATAAATCGAGAGGAGGTAGGGGTTCCTACAGTGAAATCTACATAATTTATCGCCAATGTACCTTAAATTATGTTTGACTGTTTTCATTACTGATTAATAGATAATAAAACCATATGTAGAGAGAATTTATCATAGGATTTAATACGCTATTGACTTACATCTCGTGTAATTACTTTTCCCTAAGACTTCCGCAATTATTAATTTCCGGGATTTCACTTGTATCTTTCTGTGTAAAAACTTAAGTAATAATCGTTGAAAATGGAACCCATTTCATGGTCATTATAAATAAGCTTTCTTGAGTTTAAGTGGACCTGTCTTTTTCAAAATCTATAATACTATATATCTGGAAGAAGATTTCAGATTGCTCTTAGATTCCCCAGACAGATGAATTTTTCTCCGTTTCTCAATTTTACCTCAGAATTCTTCAAATTATTTATTTTCTTCCTCTTTCTCTCCCTCCTGGGTCTCCTTAAGCAAAGGTATTGATCATCATGCTCTCATGTGTTCATTAATCTCTATCTTTATCATCTTTCCTCTATTTCCCCTTCATCTCCTGTTTCCTCCGACTCGTCGTACAAGGCCTCTTTCTCTTCTTCCTTCTCCTCCTTTTACTCTTCCTATTATTCCTCCTCATTCTTCCATTCCTCTTCCTACTTATCTTTCTTCTCCTGTTTATCGTCCTTCTCATCGTCTTTCTCTTCCTACTCTATCTTCATCAGTCTCGTTCCTGTGTTAAGTGAATTCCCTTTCAGTGATATTTGTTCTTTTGGCCACAATGTAATTCCAATTACAGCGGGAATTCAAAAATAATTGACCCCTGTGTAGCAACAATGAGAACATACGGTGTAGGTAAGTCTGTTTGTTTGTCTGTAATGTTTGTATTTGACTGTAATGTCTGTGTTTCTGTCCATACTTTTTTTTTGCGTATGTTTGTAATGTTAGTTTATGTTCGCAATGTTCGTGTTTATCGTACAGTCTGTTATTGTTCTTAATGTTCGTAGTATTTGTCCTTATTCGCAATGGTGTGTGATCGTAATATTTCTATGGAGAAATCACTCCATACGAAAGCAAAATACTTGGCCGACGGTGCAACGTACCCCCAGTGAAAAGTAGGGGCGCCATTGGTACACTAAGAGAAAACACAATAAGTGTCCGGGGCCCAAGACTGTTCAACAGCCTCTCACCAGCCATAAAGGTCATTACCAGTAGATCCTGGTTGTCTTCAAGAGGGAGCTGGACAGATACCTAAAGTCAGTGCCAGATCAGCCGGGCTATGGTTCGTACGTTGGACTACGTGCAGCCAGCATTAACAGCCTCGTTGATCAGGGCCTGATCCACCGGGAGGCCTGGTCATAGACCGGGCAGCGGGGATGTTGATCCCCGGAATGCCCTCCAGGTAGACTCCAGGTAGGTATGTGATAGATAGTAATGTTTGTATGTGTTTTTGCTAGTAATATTTGTGTGTAGCAGATTGATGGAAGTATCCCGAACACTAATGCCTAACTCAATAAAAAGAGCAGCCGTCTGTAATTTAAGCACAGACACAGACCCACAGACACACACACAGACACACACACAGACACACACACACACACACACACACACACACACACACACACACACACACACACACACACGATGATGTGAAGTTGATGAGAAAAATTCAATCGGACGAGGACCAGGCAGAACTACAAAGGGACCCGGACAGGCTGCAAGCCTGGTCCAGCAATTGGCTCCTGGAGTTCAACCCCACCAAGTGCAAAGTCATGAAGATTGGGGAAGGGCAAAGAAGACCGCAGACGGAGAAGAGTCTAGGGGGGACAGAGGCTACAAACCTCACTCAAGGAAAAATATCTTGGGGTGAGTATAACACCAGGAACATCTCCTGAGGCGCACATCAACCAAATAACAGCTGCAGCATACGGGCGCCTAGCTAACCTATGAACAGCATTCCGACATCTTAATAAAGAATCGTTCAGGACCCTGTACACTGTGTACGTTAGGCCCATATTGGAGTATGCAGCACCAGTTTGGAACCCACACCTAGCCAAGCATGTAAAGAAACTAGAGAAAGTGCTAAGGTTTGCAACAAGACTAGTCCCGGAGCTAAGGGGTATGTCCTACGAGGAGGTTAAGGGAAATCGACCTGACGACACTGGAGGACAGGAGAAACATGGGGGACATGATAACGACATATAAAATACTGAGAAGAATTGACAAGGTGGACAGAGACAGAATGTTCCAGAGATGGGACTCAGATGAATCACAGGGATGTTAGGAAGTATTTCTTCAGTCACAGAGTGGTCGGGAAGTGATGTAGTGGAGGCAGGATCCATACATAGCTTTAAGAAGAGGTATGATAAGGCTCATGGCGCAGGGAGAGTGACCCAGTAGCGACCAGTGAAGAGGCGGGGCCAGGAGCTATGAATCGACCCCTGCAACCACAACTAGGTGAGTACACACACACGCGCGAAAGAGAGAAAGAGCGGCATATGTTCGTAAAATGAGAGGACACAACACGAGCTATTATCAGGACTGTTTAAGTTATCCCTAGGTCTGTTTTTGTCAGGTTGGCGGTGCTTCTTGGGTCTCTCAGGCTCTGGTGGCGGTGGTGGTGGTGATGATGGTGGTGAAGTGGTAGCCATATTAGTGGTGGTGGTGGTGGTGGTCGGCGGCGGCGGCGGCAGTGTTGATAGCAATTGTGGAAATGATATTTTAAATACTGGTGTTGTTGGTGGTGGTAATAATGGCACTAATACCATTAGTGGTGGTGGTAGTGGGTAGTGGTAGTAGTGGTGGAGGTGGTGTTGGTGGTAGTGGGTAGTGGTAGTAGTGGCGGTGGTGGTGGTGATGATAGTGGTAAAGTGGTAGTCATATTAGTGGTGGTGGTGGTGGTGGCGGCGGCAGTGTTGATAGCAATGGTGGTGACCTGTTCTTAGCTCAGTGAAGACGTGTCTAGTGTACTCCCTGTGGACTGAATCAAGATGCCCCCTATTGAGCAACTTTACCAGCAGCTTAAGGAGGAATTGAGGGTAGCGAAGCTTGAGATACGGCGATTGACGGAGGAAAACAAGAGGATTCGTAGTAGTCCTCCTGTTGTGAGTCCTCAGGTCAAGAAGGTAACCTGGGCAGTGGCCGGACAGCATGGGACGAAGTTGAAGATCAAGAAGACGAATGGAGAGGTAGTAACGACGAAGAAGAAAGAGACTGCTGTGGAAACTTCGAACTCCTTTTCTGTGCTTCCAGACGAATGTGAGTCGACTACTGGGAACGTCACGACGAACTGTACCAAGGAAGGTAAAAACATTGTTGTTGTTGGGGATAGCCAAGTTAGATATATGGATAGGGCCTTCTGCTTGAAAGATAGGAGTAGGAGACAGAGGGTTTGCTTTCCTGGGGCTGGGATGGAAGACATTGTTAGCCGACTTGACAACATCATGCATGGTAATGGGATCAATCCTATTATCTGCCTCAGTGCTGGAGGCAATGATGTATCCAAGCGTAGAAGTGAGGATTTAGTTAGTAGGTATAAGGCAGCAATAGACATCATTAGGAAGAAGGGAGGGAGCCCTGTTATATGTGGCATTTGCCAAGAAGGGGTGTTGAAATGAATGGCTGTCCAGAGCGATTGGTATAAATTGCTGAAGGGGAGGAGACAAAGGGGTTTTCTTTCCCCGGGGGTGGGATGGAAGACATTGTTAGCCCACTTGACAACTCATGCATGGGAATGGGGTCAATCCTATTATCTGCCTCAGTGCTGGGAGCAATGATGTATC
>WNWK01032682.1:0-21716 GCA_009830355.1 Cherax destructor
TAGAGGGTGGTGGGGGCAGTGGTGGTGGGCGGGGGATAAGAGAGGAGGCAGTGGGAGGAAAAGGCAGGGTTTTAAAAGGCAGGGGGGAAAGGGGCAGAGGGTGGTAGAGGCAGTGGTGGTAGAGGCGGGGGGGGGGGCGTAGAGGGCAGGGTGGTAGAGGCAGGGGGGAGAGGCAGTGGGGAGAGGCAGTGGTGAGAGGCAGTGGTGAGAGGCAGGGTGAGAGGCAGTGGTGGGGGGGCAGGGGGGGGGAAGCAGTGGGGGGGAGGCAGTGGAGGAGGGCAGGGGGGGGGGCAGTGGTAGTAGAGGCAGGGGAGTAAAACAAGTTTAAAAAAGGGCCCCGGGGGGTTTTTGTAAACAAACAAGTTGTTGTTGTTACCAGCCTGACACGACCAATTTCTGTTAAATTTTGAAGCATTACAAACCCTTTCTTTACTAACACGCCTGAAGGAGGAAAGAAGGGAAAATTTTACAGTTGTAGCGAGAATGCCCCCCCCCAATCCTTCCCAGCCACCACATTCGTAATAAAAAAATTTTTTTTTCACTAGAGTGTATATCAGGTTTTTTATTTTATATTGTTTATTATGTCATATTAGATGAATTGTGATAGATAAATAAGGGGTTTGGTTGATAATCCCCTTCCCAGTGAAGACTATTTTGTCATCCCCCCCGACAGCAGGAACGGTTAAAAACCTTTTCGGGGGGGGTGCCGACTAGCACGTTTTTACAGGGGGGGTTGGGTGCCTACTGACGCGAAATTCCCCCCCCATTAAAATTAAGCGGGAAACAGCTGGTAGGCCGGGGGATGAAAAAAAGGGGGTCTGCTGGTCATGCCCCAAAAAAAAATCGGGCACCCAGTGGTGCATTGGGAACACCATTCAGACCCTTTTTCACCATCCCCTCGCAGCAAGAAACACCTTATTTTTGCAATTTGGGGGACATTTTTATTCATCAAAGTTTTAACAGTGATGGGGGTGTTAGGGGGGACTTTAAGGGTTTTTTGGAGGCGGGTGACCGAAACTAGTGACCAAATTTTACCGGAAAAGTGAGGAAAACCCAAACCCCCCACAGCCGCCCACCCTGGTGGGGGCGCCTTGTTCACGGCCAGTTGTCCAGAAAAAAAGGGAAACTCCTATTTTCTAATGTCCCAGACTCAGAGGGAGAAAGGGGGTGAATACTGATAGTGAAAAAGAACTGCCCTTCAAATAGTTCCAGTAGCAGGAAGAGGAATATTCACCATAAGGGGTCCAGATATAAAAATTTGTATATGCCCTGGTAGTGTGCCATATGCCCTTTCCAAGGGTTAGATACATCCGGCATGCATAAACAGGAAGTGATAGTGAAAATGATGATATACCAATTGGTATGAGAAATGTGCATGCAACTGGGGGTGGGGGGGGGGCGCGCGAGGCACCAGCAGTGGACCATGGGGGACCCCCCCCCGCTGCCCCCAGCTCAGTTACAACAAAGGCAACCCCACTCCCCAAAACCCCCCACAACCAAAACCCCCCAAAATTTCCAAAAAACCCCCACAACCACCTGAAATATCCAGTACCCACCAGCAGCCGGGGCCCTGGGATTGGCAGGAAGCTGACAATTTTATTCCCAATCCCCATCAGTTTGATGAAAGTCACAGTGGTTTAACCTTTTCCAAAACCATTAAATGGTTCCAGGGGAACGGAAAAATTTTCCCCCAGTTTTCCCCTTTGACAACCCCTGATAGACATTATTATCAGAGAAAAGCAACAGATACTTCATTACAAAATGGCAAACAATTTTTCCCCCAAAATCACTTTTCACACCAGGGGGAAGGAGACAACTGTGGCAGAGAGGGATCTTTTTTTGCCACAATAATGCTTTATGCTGCATGTTTAAAAATTTACAAATCATATAGGCCCAAAAGACAGATTATTAAAAAACCCGCTTTCATGATTTATACCAGTGAATCGATTTGTTACTTCTACGCATGTTGCATTTTTCGGGAAAAACCCGGCCTGACAGATCCGACAGGTTATATAAGATTAGGAATGTGTTTTTGATCTGAAAGAGAAGTTCAATTGTATTTTTATTTCAAATTTGTTATTGACGATCACTGATTCTGTTTAAAGGTAGACTGTCATTCGGGTATATCCCAAGCAAGAGGAAACGCTTGGTATAAATTGTTTTTGCTTTGTATTTACAGTGGTATTGTATTGGATATTATTGTGTACACTGGAAGTAATACATTGAAAGATACCAGGAAGTTACTGGGTATCTTTAGATGTGGTTAGAACAATGATGGAACCAACCTTGGTGGGATATAAATTATATACTGATAACTGGTTGCCCCTCCCCGTGATTTTTGAGTGAACTTGAAGTGTGGGTACAGTAAATCGTAAGCTTTAGGTTCAATGCTGGCACTGAGAGGTGAGGTGCAGGCGTTTTTCTGCCAAGATATCAGGATTTCTGGCATGAAAACAGATGTCAACTTTGTCATAATTCACCCAATGAAATGGCAAAAACAGTGCAGGGAAAAAAGAGAACCATGAACCCATTCTAAAACCTGCAGCGGATGGACTACATTTTAATATGCTCAGTGGACAAATGTGAAAGCAGATTGGGTTTGTTGATTGTGTTAGAAAGAGTTATGGAAAGTAAAACCTTTTTCACATTCTGGACATTTCCATGCCAATGCTTATAAGTTTATAAGCAAACAAACCACCATATGGCGAATTTTGTTTGTCTGTTATCAGGCAAATAATCACCAAGACCAAGAAACACCACCTGCAAAGAAAACCGCCACCAAATTACAACAACACCCTCCCGCCCGAGGCTTGGTGGTGAACATTTCCAACAAAACTGCCCTGCTTGCAAAAAAAAGGCTCAGAAGAGGTGTTTTCGGCACAAAAAAAGACGCCCCAGCAAGCAAAGACACTCGTTTTATTGGGGAATGGAAAAAACCATTGTGCATGGAACCATGTTTCAGAGACTTCCCAGGCTGCAGAACTTCTAGAAACATCCCAGTGACTAAATGTGGGTATATATAAATTTAAAAATAGTTATAAACATAATTGTATTGTATTTTGAAATCTTTTGAAACAAACCAAGGATAACAAACTTTATGGATTATTTTATAAGAAATAGCGAGTGAATATTTGAAAACAGCACTTATTTGGTCTCACAGTCCATAAAAGTTTTTGAAAAAAAATTAAATTTTTAAGAAAATAACTTAAAAAAAAAAAAAAATAACCGGCCAACCGGGAAGCCGATGTTGTCCACCGGATCATTTGGGCCCAACTTGAATCCTCCAAGTAATATTGATCCAAAACTTTTTTTTTTGCCCATTTAGATTCAGAAAAAAATTATCATTTCATAAAAAAAATAATTTTTTTTTTCCAATATTTTTCACCCCAGGAACACTTTCCTCAGAAGGCCTGTCGACCCCAAAGGGTTAATTGTATTTCCATTATTTTTTATGGGAAAAATTAAATCCCACTGAACATTGCTTGAGAACAGCTCCTGGAACGGATTAAATTCAATAGCGGGGGTCCACTGCATACACTGGAGGTATATATTGTCCGACTTCTTCATATTAACCACCACATACAACATACTGGAGGTACATATTGCCAAAACTTCATATTAACTATACATATAACATAAATACAACATAAAACCAGACTTAGTGTGCTGTATTGGTTACATGACCAGACATACAAAGAAGAAACTAATACAATCACTTTGACATCTCTTTTCTTTTAACTTTAAACAGAGTTTTACAAGGTTATGTTAAGGTTCCTAACTTTATTTAAAAGTTAAGAGCTGCTACCTACATCAACTCATTTTAAAGCCTTTTATTGTTATGAGACATACACTAGGAACAGGATACAGAAGTAGTTAACTGTGGGTCAGTGATTTTATTTGGCCAACTCGACTATTCACTTGATGGCATTATGCTGTACAAACATGTTCTAGACTCAATATCATAGGAATAAATGATCTCAGATGAAGTGATGTTCTGGAGAAAGCTACAATGTAATTACACCTTGCTGACAGTCTTGTTGTGTAGAAGCTCATTTCCTGCTGTCGTGGAGTGGAGCCAAGTGTGGTTCTTTGACAATATTAGCCTTGTACATAACAGTAAGGCCACCCACATATCTCTGGTGTTGTACAAGAGTGGTATACAATACCAACAAGATGAAATTAAGACACATGTGCGACATCTGGGTATCTTTATAGTAGGACGTTTCGCCATCCAGTGGCTTTATCAATACAAAATTCTAGGACACAATTTGAAGAGAGTAGAACTATATACAAAAGATGAGGTAATCAGTCCTCGGCCTTGGAGTTGGTGGTGTGTCAGCACCGTTGGTGTAGAGATTCTGAAGACCAGGTAAAAGGCTTGACCTTAACCCTTTGGGGTCCAAGGCCCTCTCGAAACTCGTTCTCAGGGTCCAAGAATTTAAAAAAAAACAAAAAAAAATCTTATGAAATGATAGTTTTTTTTTCTAAATCTAATAGGCTAAAAAATACATTTTTGCAATCAATACTTACCGAGATATAGAGGACTGAAGTTGTCCAAAATTGAACCGCTTACGGCAACATCGCTGACTGCCTGTCACCCGGTAATAGTTTATTTTTTATTTTTATTTTTTTATTTTTTTGTTTTAACATTTTATTTTGTCAAGTAACTTTTATGTCCTGTGAGACCAATATAAACCATATTTTGTATATATACACTCCTTTTATACTACACAATAACTGCTGGCTGGCTGGCTGACCAGCTGGCTGGCTGGCTTGCTGACCAGCTGGCTGGCTAGCTGACCAGCTGGCTGGCTTACTAGCTGACCAGCTGGCTGAACAGCTGGCTGGCTGGCTGGTTAGCTGACCAGCTGGCTGGCTGGCTGAACAGTTGGCTGGCTGGCTGAACAGTTGGCTGGCTGGCTGAACAGCTGGCTGGATGGATAACCAGCCGACTGGCTGGCTTGCTGACCAGTTGGCTGGTTGGCTGGCTGGCTGGCTAGCTGACCAGTTGGCTGGCTGGCTGGCTAGCTGACCAGTTGGCTGGCTGGCTGGCTAGCTGACCAGTTGGCTGGCTGGCTGGCTAGCTGACCAGCTGGCTGGCTGGCTGCTGTGACCAGCTGGCTGGCTGGCTGGCTGCTGACCAGCTGGCTGGCTGGCTGGCTAGCTGACCAGCTGGCTGGCTGGTAGCTGGCCAGCCGGCTGGCTGGATGGATGGCAGCCAGCTGGCTGGCTTGCTGGCTGACCAGCTAGCCGGCTGGCTGACCTGCTGGCTGGCTGGCTAGCTGACCAGCTGGCTGGCTGGCTGGCTAGCTGACCAGCTGGCTGGCTGGCTGGCTACCTGACCAGCTGGCTGGCTGGCTGGCTACCTGACCAGCTGGCTGGCTGGCTACCTGACCAGCTGGCTGGCTGGCTACCTGACCAGCTGGCTGGCTGAACAGCTGGTTGCATGGATGGCCAGCCAGCTGGCTTGCTGGCTGACCAGCTAGCCAGCTGGCTGACTGGCTGACCAACTAACTGGCATGGGAGAATATAATAATAATAATAATAATAATAATAATAATAAAATAATAATAATTATTATTATTATTATTATTGAAGCATGGTAAGTAGTGTGTCAGTCTTATCACTAATCTAATTACAGCAGTGACATTGATGAGGGGTGAGGGTCCTCTTATCTTATTTATTATCTCTAAACTAATTAGTGTTGACATTTGAAGAGATAACACTGCCTTCGCCTCCCTGCCTCCCTCTCTGCCTGTCTGCCTACCTCCATGGCTGGCTGCTCCTGTCTCCCTGCCTGCCAGCCAGCCAGCCAGCCAGGGTGACAGGTTAGCCTCGTCTTATCACCAAACTAATGAGTGATGACATTTGACAAATGAGGGTACACTCGCCTTCCCTTTATTTGTTTTTCATTGTTTTATCTGCCTGTCTGTCTGTCTGTCTGCTTCTCTCTCTTTCTGTCTCTCTGTCTCAGAGACAGTCACTAGTGAACCAATATTGCCACATCTGAGTCGATACATATTATTTGCCAGTCTGGATTTTTGTATTATCCTATGTAATTTACACTATGTATTTATCCTAGGTTATTTACACTATGTATTTATGTGTACCTGTGTGACAGAGCAAACTAGCTAGCCAGCTGGTCAGTCAGCCTGCCCCCACCGCCTAAGACTCGGTCTTGGCGGCCTCGAGTTCGACGAGTCGGCTATCCGTCCCGAACGCGTACGCATGTGGCCGTGGCCCAGCTGGGCGCCCAGGCACTCAGTGTGTTATTGTTTACAAGCGAGCGAACACTACCCACGCACCACCCACGCATTCATACCATATATATTGTCATTATTCCAGTGTTTTTAGTGCTTGCAACTGGTAAATAAGCCACCATGGGCCCCAAGAAAGCTCCTAGTGCCAAGCCTGTGGTAAAGAATGTCAGAAATACGGTAGAATTGAAGAAGGAGATGACAGCAAAATATGAAAGTGGAGTGCGTGTCACTGAGCTGGCCAGGCTCTATGGCAAATCCCATTCCACCATCTCTTCCATTTTGGCCAAGAGAAAGGAAATCAAGGATGCTGTTGTTGCGAAAGGTGCAAGTATGGTCACAAAACAGAGATCTCAAGTGCTGGAACAAGTGGAAACTTTGTTGTTGGTGTGGATCAACGAGAAACAGTTAGCAGGAGATAGTATTACACTGGCAATAATATGTGAAAAGCAAGGCAGTTGCATGATGATCTCGTCAAGAAAATGCCTGCAACGAGTGAAGTGAACGAATTTAAAGCCAGCAAAGGCTGGTTTGACAGATTTAAGAAGCGAAGTGGCATACATAGTGTTGTGAGGTATGGTGAGGCGGCCAGTTCTGACAAAAATGCTGCTGAAAAATATGTGCAAGAATTCGGGGGTACATAGAGGCTGAACAATTCCAACCACAACAAGTGTTCAATTGTGACGAAACAGGCCTGTTTTGGAAGAAAATGCCAAACAGGACCTACATTACAAAGGAGGAAAAGGCACAGCCAGGACATAAGCCTATGAAAGACAGGCTCACTCTCATGATGTGTGCTAATGCCAGTGGTGATTGCAAAGTGAAGCCTTTACTGGTGTATCATTCTGAAAATCCCCGAGTGTTTGGCAGATGTGGTATCAAAAAGTCTAATTTGTGTGTGATGTGGAAGTCTAACAGTAAGGCATGGGTCACTAGGAAATTTTCCTTGAATGGTTCAAAACGTGTTTGGCCCCAGTGTGAAGAAATATCTCGAGGAAAATAATTTACCACTTAAGTGTCTCCTGATAATAGACAATGCTCCTGGTCATCCTCCAGACTTGGCCTGTTGTGGAAGAAATTGTGGAACTGGGCAAGTCCATGGGGTTGGATGTTTGTACCCAGGATGTGGAAGAGTTGGTGGAGGAGCACAATGAAGAGTTAACCACTGAAGATCTGCAAGAGCTTCAACAGCAACTGCAACAAGAGACCACAGGTCAGGAAAATGGTCCAGAGGAGGAGGAGGTGGAACCGAGATGGAAGAATGTGCCTTCTTCAAGGATTAGGGAGATCTGTGACAAATGGGCTGATGTGCAAGGCTTCATGAATGATTATCACCCTAACCAAGATGTTGCACGCCGTGTATGCGACATGTTTAATGACAATGTCTTGTTACATTTTAAGGACATTTTAAAGAACCGCCAGACACAGAGCTCCCTGGACAGATTTTTTGGTAGAGAGGGGTCCAGTGACTCTCAAGCTGGTCCTAGTGGCATTAAAAGAAAAGGGAAGTAACCCCAGAAAAGAACTTGTTACCTGCAGTGTTAATGGAAGGGATTCCCCTTCCAAACACTAGCATACTACTCCACCTTCTCCCTCCTCCCGTCCTCCACACATCAACAACTCTTCAATAAAAGTAAGTGACATGTTATTGTACTATTTATTTATAATTTTGTTATAAAATTGTGTTTAATTTAATGTCAAAAAGTTCTAAAAAATATTTTATTTTAATACTTTTGGATGTCTGGGACGGATTAATTTTATTTCCATTATTTCTTATGGGGAAAATAGAATCGGAGTTCGACCAAACCGGTGGTCGACGGGCCCTCTGACGGATTGCCGACGAGAACCGGGGCTCACTGTACGTGGAAAACCCCAGTGCATAAGCCGTACTAGTACGACCGAAACCCCCAAAGGGTTAAATAGGCCTCAGCTGATAGGGACGGGTAGCAGACGAGGGCATAGTCACAGGAAGGCGGGATTCCACAGTGGAAGTAGGTCATACCCAAAGAGACGGGTCGTAGTAGTAGTCGTAGCCATGAAGAAGGTAATGTACATGTCCTCAGAATCAAGATTCCATGATGTTGCAGTGTCTGACAAGTTGTACAAGAGTGGTATACAATACCTACAACATGTGCAAATTAAGACATGTGACATCTGGGTATCTTTATAGTAGACGTTTCGTGATCCAGTGGCTTCATCAATACAAAATTCTAGGACATAATTTGAAGAGAGTAGAACTATATACAGTAGATCGTCAATTAGCATGAGATTATGTTGCATGTTATGGGTATTGCATGATTGAAGAATTGCAGCACATTATTATCTAACGTAAAAATGATATTACACGGTTCGCGGGAGGGAAAAAAAATTTGAGCACATGGTAGCCCACGGTGGGTTAAACCATTGAGTCAGTGGGGTCCTACTGAGGGTGGCTATGAGCCACATCAAGTGTTTAATGCTGACGAGACAAGTGTTTTCTGGAAGAAAATGCCAACACGAACTTATATCAGTCAGCAAGAGAAAAGTGCACCAGGCTTCAAGACAGCAAAGGATCGCTTCACCTTGCTCCTTTGCGGTAATGCATCAGGTGATTTCAAGTGTAAGCCCAATCCTCGGCTTAGAAGAAAAGGGAATTTGTTTTCCTTCCGCAAACTGTAAGTTTATTCAGATACACAGGGCCAGGAGCTGAGTCTCGGCCCTGCAACCACAATTAGGGGAGTAAAGTTACATTGATTATCATACATATCAGCATATGTGTAGAGACCTAGGATAACCCAAAAAGTCAATGGAAATAAGTCACTCTGACTTTTTGGGTTATCCTAGGTTCTCTACACTATCTGCTTATATGATAATCTTGTAACTTTATCTGTGTATACCTGAATAAACTTACTTACAGTTTGCGGGAAGGAAAAACAAATTCCTATTCCTTGTTGTGGTTCAGCGGGGGACCCCAGCCAACCCCGACCCCACCATAAAGCCACCCACCCCGACCCCACCACCCCAGCATTCGTATTTCATACGCGTAAAAAAAAAAGTCCTCTGCTACAAGCCAGCTGTGTTTGTGAAGAATGAAAGAGAGTGAATTGTGTTTTGATCTTTAAATTACTATATCTTGTATCTGCCAAGCAATCATGACACCCAGTAGGCATACCAGTGTTGCTCAAAGTGGCAAGAAAAGGTGTTAAGCATTTAAGTCTTAGAATTAACGAAGAAAACAAAGATATTAGACATGACATAACCTGTGGCCGTAATGAAGTGTTACTTTGTACAATAAAGAGGTAAACTAAGTTTGTGTGATGACTGACTGACTGACTTTGACTGACTTGACTGACTTACTGAATGACTTGACTGACTTACTGAATGACAAAGTTAGACACTCAGTACAACCATCAACTTCAGTTCCAGAACCTCTACTATCCACCTCCGCCCAGTAGGGCCACAGCATAACTCTCCACTCTCTTCACAATCATCCACAAACACCGCACCACAATTTAAGGTAAATACTATTATTTCTGTAACATTTGTAGTCTTAAGCAGTAAAAACAACATAATACATCACGATAATGAACTACAATTACATATTCACTTTTATTTTTGTAAGATCTGTTGGTCTAAAAAAAACTTGTTTGGCTTTTTGGCGACTCCCAGGAACATAACCCTATTTTTCCCATAAGCTCTTTTAATTATATAACACGAAATTATCTAACACGACATTTTCAGGAACGTAACTACCGTGCTAAATGACGATCTACTGTAGTTCATTATATTTTACTACTATTATTTCACTATACGTATGTCTATTAGGTTTTATAATCTACTGAAACAATATACACTTACACCATTATTGTTCAATCACCCCATATTAATATTACCCCTTATCACCCTTCTGCAATTCATTATCATTTAAATATTTATCAGTTAACCCCAAATGCTCAATGTTGACATCGACCCTGAACTGAACCTATATAATCTAAATCTCAGTCAACATTTAACTGAAAGCAACTGCCTTCACTACACAGCAACACAAGCCAGAACTGTCCTAAGCAATGCCAGAAATATCATAATTTTGAATTACAATACAGTGGACCCCCGAGTTACGAACACCTCGGAAATCGTACAATTATGTAAGTGTAATATTGTAAGTGCTTTTGTAAGTGTATTTTTGGGGGTCTGAAATGGACTAACCTACTTGACATTATTCCTTAAGGGAGAAAATTCGTTCGGTAATGGCACTTGAGCAGCCTTCTGGAATGAATTATGCTCATAACTCGGGGGTCCACTGTATTAGATCCCTAAGTAAACACTATGACCTCCTGTCACTCTTAGATTCATTAAAGACAACCTTCTCCTGTATTATTCTTAATGAAACCAGGCTTAAGCAAGACACAATAGACATCTACACACTACCAGGATACACAGTAATCCACAACTACAGACCAGAACAAATTGTGCGAGGTATTGCCATCTGTTATTCTAATGAACTATCATGTTGCAACACCATATCTTTCAATGATGAGTATGGTGAATATATATTCCCAAACTTCTCTGTAAAAAAAAATTAAAAAAAAACTATAGCAATTTGGGCCATATACAGGATGCCTCATACTAATATCCCAGCCTTTAGTGATAAATTAAAAACACTGATTACAGATACACAAATGAATAAGCACCACCTACTACTAGCAGGAGACTTCAATATCAACCTTGGCCTAACAGATGACCAACCTGTTGTTACCTTCATTAACAGTATGAACAATACACTAATCATACCAGTAATTACAAAACCAACAAGACTGAGACGAGTGCAACCATAATTGACCATATATGGACAAACATACTAGCCCCCCTTAAAGTGGGGATAATCACGGACAACACTACTGACCACTACCCAACTTTCCTCCTAACAAACATTTGTAAGCAATCAATGGAATATAATAAGTTCTCCTTTCGACTCCATGATGAAGCATCAATAAGTAACTTCACTGCAGAACTAAGCTCAGTTGACTCTCCTACAGAATTTTCAAATGCTTCTGGTATCAGTGAATGGGTAGATATATTTCTGAACAAAACTCAAAGACAATACAGTGGAACCCCGGTTAACAAAAAAAATTCATTGCAGAAGCCTGCTCAAGTGCCATTACCGAACGAATTTACTTCCTTAAGAAAAAATGTCATTTAGGTTAGTCTATTTCAGACCCCCAAAAATACACTTCCACAAGCACTTACAATATTATACTTACATAATTGCACGATTTCCGGGGTGTTCGTTAACCGGGGTTCCACTGTATTATAAACATTGTCCCAAAAAAACTAAACAGATCACCAATAAAAAACTAAGTTACCCATGGATTACTAACAGCATCCTAAGGGCCATCAATATGAAAAATCAATATGAGAAACAATATAGAAGAGCCTTAATAACTGAACAATTTATCAAACACTATACAGTGGACCCTCGCTATTCGAACACTCCGAAACTCACCCTCATTCCAGAATGCTGTTCAAGTGCTGTTACCAAACAAATTTATTCCCATAAGGAAGGATGTAAATTAGATTAGTCCATTTCAGACCCCCAAAAACACACTTATAAAAGCACTTACAATAATAAACTTACATAAAAGGGTGAGTTTTGGAGTGTTCAAATAGCGAGGGTAGACTGTACATCAGTCCTCACCAAATTAATCAGAAAGTCTAAGCAACTATACTATTCTAATAGAATGACTGAAATGAGAGGAGACAAAAAAAAGACCTGGAGAACACACTCTCAGATACTGTGCACCACAAACCGAACAGCGCAAGTAATATTGTACTAACTAAACCAAACAAACCATAACTCCAGCCTACTGATACAGCTAACAAGTTAAATGACTTCTCAATCATAGAATCAAATCTTGCCAGTAAAATTCCAATTGGCAGGCAATGCCCGTGTTAATGATTATCTAGATGGAAACTTCCCAACATCACTATCTTAACCAACACAGCCCACTGAGGTTACCATTATTATCAACTCTTTAAGAAACAAATCAGAAAATGTAACCCAAGTACCACCACTACTGTATAAACGAGCAGCTCAAATCCTTTCACCCACCATTGCATTACTCTTCAACAAATCACTAGAAACCAACACTTTCCCGGCATCAATAAAACTAGCAAGGATTACACCAGTACACAAAGGTGGTGACCCAGCAGATATAAACAATTAAACATCAATATCAAATTTGCCTTTACTTTCCAAAATCTTTGAGAAACTCATACACAAAAGCTTAAACTCCTTCATAACATCACAAAGCATCCTTAACCCCTGCCAGTTTGGCTTCAGGAAAAATAAAAGCACAAATGACACAATAATAAAAAGGCAAGACCTACTTTACACAGCATTGGAAAAAATGAATACCCGCTTGGACTCTTTATTGACCTTAAGAAAGCTTTTGATACAGTAGATAACAGCATCCTACTCCTCAAGTTTGATCATTATGGTATAAGAGGCCAAGCACTTGCATTTAACAAGTCCTACCTAAATAATAGAAAGCAATATGTTTCTGTCAAGGACACAACTTCCTCAACAAGACCCCTGGACACTGGTGTACCACAGGGTAGCATTCTTGGCCTCCTCCTTTTCCTTTTATACATAAATGATCTTCCAAGCATATCACAACAACATATGTCTATTCTCTTTGCTGACGACATGACTTTTGTCATCTCCCACCCAAATCTAGCCTCACTCAACACTTTTGTTAATGAAGAACTCGCAAAAATAGCAACCTGGCTGAGCGTCAGTAAACTTACACTTAATATAGACAAAACCTTTTACATTATGTTTGGGAGTAGAGCAAGTGAGGTCCAACTAAACATTATGCTTAACAACACCCTTATTGTTAAACATAATGAGGGAAAATTCCTGGGTCTGCACCTTGATAGCAACCTGAAATTCAACACACAACAAAAAAAGTTTCTAAAACAGTTGACATCCTCTCAAAGATATGTTACTATGTACCACAAACAGCACTACTTACACTATACAGTGGACCCCCGAGTTTCGTAAAAACTTCACTCTTGAAGTCTGCTCAAGTGCCATTACCGAACGAATTTACTCCCTTAAGGAAAAATGTCACGTAGGTTAGTCTATTTCAGACCCCCAAAAATACTTTTCCACAAGCACTTACAATATTATACTTACATAAATGTACGATTTCCGGGGTTTACGAAACTCGGGGGTCCACTGTACTATTACTGATCTACCCATACCTCACCTATGCTATTTGTGCTTGGGGTTCCACAATGAAAACCAACCTAAAATCAATAATAACACAACATAAAGCTGCAGTGTGAATGATCACACAATCCACTGCTAGACAACACAGCCCCCCACTCTTCAAAGACCTAAACCTACTCACTATACAAAATATTCACTCATTCTATTATGCAACCTACATTTACAGAACAATCAATTCTAATATAAATCCCAACCTGAAATGCTTTCTTGACAGTTGCAATAGGACTCAGACACAACACTAGGCACAAAAACCTCTATGACATTCCCCGTGTCAGGCTAAATCTTTTCAAAAACTCATTGTACATTAAAGGGCCCAAAATCTGCCAGAAATCTCCAGAACCACTGGCTCAGCTAGCATTTTTAAAACTACAGTTAAAAAACACCTTATCTCCTCAGCTTATCCCAGCCCATCATAAATACATATGTAAAAACTATACATGCATTTTCTCAATATCATGAATATAGGTGACACTTTCTCATCAATTTATACTTACTCTCAATATCTGTATTCATCTCAAATGCTAATCACTCCATTGTGTCAGCCTAAGGTTAATAATTAAAATTGTACGTCTTCTCTACAAGACTTATTAACCCTTAAACGGTCCAAACGTAAATATACGTTCTTACCGCTACTGCCCCAAACGTATATTTACGTTTTATTTTTCATTCCTCCAAATTTGGCATGATTGGCCTGAGATGTCTGGTCAGCATAGAAAGGGTCCTAACACTCAGTGTGCGCCATATTAAAAAAATCTGGGACCACTTAGTACCTTTTGGGAGCACCAATTAAATTGAGAGCCAGCTAGAGCAAACACTGCAGCAAACACCAAGGATTCACTGATGTCATGTCATATTAACACTCCTTTTTTAAGTGGAAAGTGATGTCGGCAGGCTGGCAGGCCAGCTGGCTGGCTGGCTGGCCACCTGGCCACCTGGCTTGCCAGCTGGGTACCTGATTGGCTGTCTTTGTATCCATCTGTCTGTCTGTATTTATCTGTCTCTTTGTCTCTATATCTGTCTCTATCTGTCTCTATCTCACAGGAATACATACGTAAATACAATTACACCTAGTGTAAATTACCTAGGATAACTCAAAAAATCCAGGCAAAGTGTTATACTGTGCTTGGGATTTGCGTAATACCATTTGGTTCATGAGCTACTCTCTGAGACAAGCAGACAGAAAGGAGACGACACACAGACAGACAGAAAGACACACATACTGTCAGACAGAAAGACAGACAGATACAGACAGTCAGACAGACAAATTTGAGTAACAAATAAAGGGAAGCAGAGTAAGCATCAAATGTCATCACTGTAATTACTGGACTGATTGGAAGAGATAAGACTAGCCTCACCCACACCAAATGTCACCAGTCCTGATTAGTGGAGATCAGATGAGATAAGGCAGTGACACATATCTTACATAATGCTCAGGGTTGAAATTTATTGTAATGATTATTACATATTATTATTATTATTATTATTATTATGCACTCATTATTATTATTATTATTATTATTATGCACTATCATTATTATTATTATTATTATGCACTATCGGTATTATTATCATTTGAGTACAATTTCAGTACCTAATATTACTGTCAGAACACAGATTGGCTATGAAATCACAAGAACTACTACAAATTGTAATTATCAGAACATAAAAATTATATAAAATAATAAAAAATGAGAAAAAAGGTATATAGGCAACGATTCTGCAAGCGGCGGACTCTGTTGCTGTCGGGTGGCATCAGAGCCAACTTCTCCGCCTCATATCTCGGTAACTACTGACCCTAGATTTTTTTTTTAATTCTAATACACTTACAAAAATGTGCTCTTCATTTCTATAAAAAAAAATTTTTTTTTTTTTTTTTTAAATATTCGGGGCAGTAGCGGTAAAAACGTATATTTACGTTTGGACCGTTTAAGGGTTAAAGCCATATAGCATGACCTAACACCATACTCAATTCTCTTGTATTCATTGTAACTCATCTAATGACCATATGAACTGTTATTGTCATATTAATCTTAAGTTAATTTTAAGTTTGCCCAAAATGCTCTGCATACAAAGGGGCTTTTGGCATGTACACCCAACTATTATATTCCTTTGTACAAACATGTATCATGTCAAAATAAAATATTATTATAAGAAATATTTACATCTAATGATTACCTTACAAATAATTGATGAGCAAAGGCAGGTATCAAGAGCTGGAACTCAACCTTTTCAGACATAAATGAGTTAAAATATCCAAATATAAAAATTAGCTTACCATCCTCAATGGTCCGTGAGTGAAACTTCGCTGTCAGTGGAACTGAGTGTGATGTTGCCTGTGGTCAGTGTCCAGCAGTGGGACTGGCCAAGATGTTGCCTGTGGTCAGTGTCCAGCAATGGGACTGGCCAAGATGTTGCCTGTGGTCAGTGGCCCAGCAGTGGGACTGGCCAAGATGTTGCCTGTCGTCAGTGGCCCAGCAGTGGGACTGGCCAAGATGTTGCCTGTGGTCAGTGGTCCAGCAGTGGGACTGGCCAAGATGTTGCCTGTGGTCAGTGGCCCAGCAGTGGGACCGGGCAGGATGTTGCTTGTGGTTGGTAATCAATGGGTACTGGATGCAACGCTCCCTGTGTTGGGATAAACATCTTTAATTGTACTTAATACGGTCAATTATTATTTATAAATAAAGAAAGGTTAACTTGCAGGTTTATGTTCCATGGGCATCATCAATTATCATTACCAAATTTTTCCTGTCACTACAACCGAAATTTTCCAATTTTTCAGTCACTAAATATGCTTCTCTTATTTACTGATTCTGCAACTGTTGAATATAAATAAAGATTACACCACATACAGTGAGGTATGTTATAACAAACAGTTTATACAACCAATATTTACATAACAAACATTAATTCTCTCCTCTGCCTCCTGTCCTGTGCTCAACAACACAAAACTAGGATAAAATACAGTATTTTTTATTATTTTTGTACTAATTTATTTTTTTATTACAAGTATTAATGATATTCTTTATTTCTAGAGTTTAAATGCACATTTAAGCATTTTTTTTTAAATTTTATATTATATTTTTCATTGTTAAGTGGTTGTATTTGGGGGCCTGGAATGGATTATATGTATAATGAATGAGGTTCTGGAACCAATTTTATTCATTATAGCATACCTCACTGTACATAGAATACAAGTACAGTGGAACCCCAGTGTTCGTCCTGCTCCAAACTCACCCTTTTAAGTAAGTGTATTTTTTTTAATGCTTTTGTAAGTGTATTTTTGGGGGAATAAATTAGTTTGGTAATGGCACTTGAACAGCATTCTGGAACGAAAAAATCACGAAAACCGGGGGTCCAGTGTATAAACACAATTATATATCAAGTACAGTGGTACCTCTACTTACGAGCAGCTCCCAAGTCGAACAATTATGTAAGTGTATTTTTGTAGGTGCTTTTGTAAGTGTATTTTTGGGGGCTGAAATGGATTAATCTAATTTTCATTATTTTTTATGGGAAAAAATTCCTTCGGTATCGGCACTTGAATAGCCGTCTGGAATGAATTAAGCTCGTAAGTAGAGGTACCACTGTATATACAATTTAAATAGAGGTATAAAATATGGAGTGTACACACCCAGCTTTAATGTTGCTTTTCATCTCAAGTAAACAATGATGTGAGAAACTGTAGCAACACCCGACACGTAATAATGAACAATTTTTTTGTTTGTAGATGTACACAATATGTTATTTTTATGTAGTAAACTTCTCAAGTGAAGGTAGAAAATCAAGAACATGGTCATACAGATAGTAGGGATGAGGGAAATGTATCAAGTGAAGGTAGAAAATCAAGAACATGGTCATACAGATAGTAGGGATGAGGGAAATGTATCAAGTGAAGGTAGAAAAAGTGGCTGGTACATTTGAGCATGGAATGTCCAGTAGTCCTCCAAACATTAATGTCCAGTAGGCCTCCAAACATTAATGTCCAGTAGGCCTCCAAACATTAATGTCCAGTAGGCCTCCAAACATTAATGTGCAGTAGGCCTCCAAACATTAATGTGCAGTAGGCCTCCAAACATTATTGTCCAGTAGGCCTCCAAACATTAATGTCCAGTAGGCCTCCAAACATTAATGTCCAGTAGGCCTCCAAACATTAATGTCCAGTAGGCCTCCAAACATTAATGTCCAATAGGCCTCCTTTGCCTCCAAACATTAATGTGAGCAATGACTAGTTCAATAAATGTCATAAAATGAACCTCCATAAAGCAGATGTTGGCTAAAAAGGACAAAAAAATCTGGCCAGACAAAGGTTCAAGGTTTAATGGGATGTCTGGTTAAAATAACCATGAAGTGGACCAAATACACTATCAAATGGCTATCCAGTCCAGTAGCGCATTCGATAAAATCAACCAACTCTTGTTAATCACTAAGTTTGTCTAGTGGGAAGTTCATCCTGGACGTGTACATTTTCACTGTTCTTATCAACAGTGACTACCAGCATCACTTTGTTATTGTCTGCCCCACTACTCACACCAGTGACTACCAGCATCAGTTTGTTATTGTTTGCCTCACTACTCATACCAGTGACTACCAGCATCAGTTTGTTATTGTCTGCCTCACAACTCACGCCAGTGACTACTAGCATCAGTTTGTTATTGTCTGCCTCACTACTCACACCAGTGACTACCAGCATCAGTTTGTTATTGTCTGCCTCACTACTCACACCAGTGACTACTAGCATCAGTTTGTTATTGTCTGCCTCACTACTCACACCAGTGACTACCAGCATCAGTTTGTTATTGTCTGCCTCACTACTCACACCAGTGACTACTAGCATCAGTTTGTTATTGTCTGCCTCACTACTCACACCAGTGACTACCAGCATCAGTTTGTTATTGTCTGCTCACTACTCACACCAGTGACTACCAGCATCAGTTTGTTATTGTCTGCCTCACTACCAGCATCAGTTTGTTATTGTCTGCCTCACTACTCACACCAGTGACTACTAGCATCAGTTTGTTATTGTCTGCCTCACTACTCACACCAGTGACTACCAGCATCAGTTTGTTATTGTCTGCCTCACTACTCACACCAGTGACTACCAGCATCAGTTTGTTATTGTCTGCCTCACAACTCACACTACTCTCATTTTATTTCCAATTTTCCCCTGAACTTAGTGATTTTAATAATTTTATTAAAGTAATAATGAAGATCCTGGTTACCAGATGTTGAGTGATGCAGAAACTGCAGACAAAGCTGCTGGTTCCCCCATAGATGAAGACGACAGTGATGAAGAATCTATGAGGTCACCAAAATTGTCAGCAGTATGAGATGTGACTCACGTTATCATATACACCGACCTCTCAGACAAAAGAAGTGTAGGCCTAGTATCAGTGTAGGCCTATTATTAATGTAGGCCTATTATAAGTGTAGGCCTATTATCAGTGTAGGCATAATATCAGTACTTTGGCACGTTTAGGGAAACTGTCATTAGGAAGCAGCATCAGTGTGCCAGATAAATTAAGCTGGCTTCATTCTTCAAACTTATTTCCCTTTCTAAATCTTCCAAACCATCTATGACTTTTCAGCCATCTACATCTGTTTTTGTCAATTTCACATTTCGTCAGACTCTCTGGAACGGATTAATGACGAAAAGGGAGGGTCCACTGCATATCCATATTCTCATTGTCACAAACATATGGAAAACAATATATTCTCACAATCTGTATTACATCTCACAACCATTATAATATTGAATGTATTTACATTATGTTATTATTGCCTATAATCATAATTCAACCTGTAATTCTTAAAACAATTAAAATTGATAAAAGCCATATAGCATGTACTAATAGGATATTCAGTTCTCTTGTAACTTAATTTCATTTTTACAACCACTAACAGACTGTACAGCTCTCTCACTTAGTATACAACCACCTAACAGACTGTGCTCTTTTGTGACATACAACCACAACAAGTGCCTCTCTCACTTAGTGACATACAACCACCTAACAGACTGTACAGCTCTCCTCACTTAGTGACATACAACCACCTAACAGACTGTACAGCCTCTCCTCACTTAGTGACGTACAACCACCTAACAGACTTTACAGCCTCTCCTCACTTAGTGACGTACAAACACCTAACACTGTACAGCCTCTCCTCACTTAGTGACGTACCCATTTACCGACGAGTCAGACTTACCACGGGCTCTCTGACCAATATACATATCTAAATAATATATATTACAGCTGATTTTCTCTATTCTCTTTATTACAATATACAGTACACTACTGTATAAACATTTAAAAATACAATAAAAATGTTATAAATGGTGCAAAGGTGACATTAAAACAATATCAAAGATATCTGACACGAACTACCATTATAGTATGCTCCTTTCTTATCGATGAATTCGTTTACCGACGTGGTCTTAGGAACAGAACTCAGTCGTTAAGTGAGGAGAAGCTGTACAGTGGTACCCCGAGTTTCAAACTGCTCCCAACTCGACCTATTATGTAAGTTTATTATTGTAAGTGTTTTTGTAAGTGTATTTTTGGGGTCTGAAACAGACTAATCTAATTTACATTATTCCTTATGGGAACAAATTCGTTCGGTAACAGCACTTGAACAGCATTCTCGAACGAAGAAAGTTCGAAACTCGGGGTACCACTGTGTATATAAGCAGTCAATTAGTTATGGACTTATTAATATTAAAGTCTTAAGTTTGCCCAAAATGCTCTACATATTAAGGGGTTTTCTGCACGTACACCTAAATGTCATTCACCCTTGTACAAACATTGTATCATGCTAAAATAAAGAATCCATTAAACAGCAATAAAGAAGTGGAATGGATTCCCTGCACCTATCAAGGCCTGTCCTAGCATGAGCCAGATCAGGAAGACAGCTATCAAGGCCTGTCCTAGCATGAACCAGTTCAGGAAGACAGCTATCAAGGCCTGTCCAAGCATGAACCAGTTCAGGAAGACAGCTATCAAGGCCTGTCCCAGCATGAACCAGTTCAGGAAGACAGCTATCAAGGCCTGTCCCAGCATGAACCAGTTCAGGAAGACAGCTATCAAGGCCTGTCCCAGCATGAACCAGTTCAGGAAGACAGCTATCAAGGCCTGTCCCAGCATGAACCAGTTCAGGAAGACAGCTATCAAGGCCTGTCCCAGCATGAGACCAGTTCAGGAAGACAGCTATAAGGCCTGTCCCAGCATGAACCAGTTCAGGAAGGACAGCTATCAAGGCCTGCCAGCATGAACCAGTTCAGGAAGACAGCTATCAAGGCCTGTCCCAGCATGAACCAGTTCAGGAAGACAGCTATCAAGGCCTGTCCCAGCATGAACAGTTCAGGAAGACAGCTATAGATTCCTAATGAAACACAAAAAGAGAGAGGAGGAATTCTTATATAGTTAACATTGATGTACCTATTATATTAACTTGATTTTTCACTATTTAACCCTTAAACTGTCCACACGTAGATATACGTTCCCCTCGCGAAAGTGACCAACGTATATCTACGTTTTATTTACATTCGTTCAAATTTAGTGCAATAGGCCTGAGTCGCCTAGACATGAGAGAATGGGTCTGCGCCCTCAGTGTGCAGTATGAAAAATCGGGACGCCAGGGTACGCATGGTAGCCCCAGTTAGTTTCAGCTCCATCTTGGGTCAACATCATGGCACACCCCGTGATTCACTCACGCCTCGTCGTATTAACACTCTACTATTCTCGGAAAGTGATAGAGAACGCGAGGCTTTATGGATTTGACAGTGATATAGCCACTAATAATCAAGGAATTAGTGAAACTATTGATGACAACCCAGATGACCCTCAGCCCATCACCTCTGGGGTGGCCAGTGTGGCCATACCAGACCCTCAGCCCAGCACCTCTGGGGTTGCTAGTGTTACACCCAAGGCAGCTCCAAGAGGAAATTAGCATTTTCCATGTGTTATGATAGTGACGATAGTGAAGGTGATATAAGTGACGATGATGAAATCGATTTTATGCACATAGACGATTGTCGAGTGACAGTGATTATCATTATTCCCCAGTGAAACGTACTTATGGGCGTCATTACCTACGTTCAGGCAGTGTGCCATATGCAGTCAGAGGCAAGGGTCGTGGCAGTTCACGATCCAAAACCCCAGCCACTGATAGTGAAAGTGATAATGAAGGAGAGT
>WNWK01032683.1:0-21716 GCA_009830355.1 Cherax destructor
AGCCTGATTTGCTTATATGCAATTTGGAAAAGAGGAAGGTTTTCATTCTGGATGTGAAAGTTGCCAGTGACTCCCAAATCGCATCAATGGGCGATCAATTTCAGCAAAAAGCCACTTACTATGATAAACGCCAAATTAGAGAATGGGCCGCTAGTTGGGCTACCCAACAAATACTCATCTATAACGAACAACAAGACGTCGTTGGGACCCAAAATATCATCGACGCTCGGCCCATTGATCCTGGTGATATTGTATTTGGCGTCATCATTACCTGGAGAGGTGCCATATCTCCAAAGACATTTGGCATACACAATAGAGAATTGAGGATTAGTAGCTCTAAAATTGAGCTGTATGTTATCAAAGCAGTGGAAGGATCAATTGTTCAGTGGAAAATGCACAATCAGTGGGGGACATATAGAGCAGTGTAACTCCCCTGTACCAGGAAAATTACTAGGGAACGGATAGGCCTACACAAGACAATAAAAGTTAGGTCAACTAGAAACTACAGTAAAGAAACACTGGTAAATATGCTACACAATTGTGACTGGTCAGTCATAACAAGTTGCACGGACGTAAATGATGCCTGGGAAAAATTCAAAACAATGTTCACTGCCATCCTTGATAATATTGCACCAGTTAAAGAGGTTAGGATTAAACGAAGAACTGAACCCTGGATGACTACTGAGATATTAGATAATATGAAATTCAGAGACCAGTTGATAAAAAGATTTAAGGCAAACAGACAGGATATTGCAGCACTAAATGAATTCCAAAGGGTGAGGAACAGAGTGCAGAGGCTCATAAAAGGCGCAAAGGCAAGACACTATTGCTCAAAGATCGAAGAGTACAAGAATAACCTGAAAGCTCTAGCAACAACTCAAACAGTTGGGGTATAGCCATAAACCCGTAGATAGATCTAACATAGTTCTAAATGTCGATAATGAGGTATGCCACGAAACAACTAAAGTGGCAAATTGTTTTAATTCATACTACACAACTGTCGCATCAACACTAGTAAGTAAGCTACCAGCTGCATCAAATACCTTTAACACAGACTCTGATAAGTTTAAAACATACTATACCAATAAAGGGGTAACCCCAAACAGTTGTCAACTAGTAAGTGTATCTCATGACTTCGTGCAAAAAGAATTAAGCAGGTTAAACCCAATTAAGAGCACCGGCCCAGATAACATCCCGTCTAAATTCCTAAAAGATGGTGCATCTGAACTGGCAATCCCCATTGCTCACATAATAAATTTGTCCATCACCACTAATACAGTGCCAGAGGGGTTAAAGGAGGCCAGAGTTACTCCTATCTTCAAGAAAAATAGTAGGTCTGATGTCAGCAACTATAGGCCTGTTAGTATACTCAGTGTAATATCCAAAATTCTAGAGAGGGCGGTGTACTGTCAAGTAGTTAAATATCTTAGTGACAACAACATTCTTCATAGTTACCAATCAGGCTTTAGGAGATCTTACTCAACCGACACCTCCCTAATTAATCTGATGGATTACATGAGAACTGAAATATCGATAGGGAACCTCATAGGAATGGTAACTTTAGACTTGCAAAAGGCCTTCGATACTGTCAACCACAATATATTATGTAAGAAACTTCAAGCTATCGGCATAGGTTCCACAGACTGGTTTAAGTCCTATCTTAGCAACAGGAAACAAATTGTCAAAATCAACAAAACGGAATCAGAACCACTGCCGATAGCATGTGGAGTTCCCAAGGTAGTATTCTGGGTCCTTTATTATTCCTGTGTTATGTAAATGATATGCCCATCAGTGTCAAGTGCAAACTCCTACTGTATGCGGATGACAGTGCTCTGTTAGTGTCAGGTAAAGACCCACAAGATATAGCTAATGTATTAACACTGGAACTGGAGTCCTGCAGCAAATGGTTAATAGACAACAAACTATCGTTACATCTAGGAAAACAGAAGCCATACTCTTTGGCACGAAATATAAACTGAGCAGGGTAAATAATTTTAATATCCGGTGTAATGGGGAATCCATCACTTCAGTTTCCTCAGTAAAATATCTGGAATCCCTTGACCCATGCATGTCAGGAGAATTGATAGGGAACAGTGTAGTAAAGAAAGCGAATGCCAGACTGAAGTTCCTCTACAGACAAGCACAGTGTCTACCTACTGAGGCTCGCAGGACCCTATGTCTAGCCCTTATACAATGTCATATTGACTACGCTTGCTCTTCATGGTACTCTGCCTTGACAAAAAAATGAAAGATAAGCTGCAAATCACCCAGAAAAAAATGGTAAGATTCATCCTGGACCTGGGACCAAGAGAACATGTAGGCCAGGA
Organism: Cherax destructor; assembly: GCA_009830355.1. Classification (NCBI taxonomy): domain Eukaryota; kingdom Metazoa; phylum Arthropoda; class Malacostraca; order Decapoda; family Parastacidae; genus Cherax; species Cherax destructor. The sequence continues at coordinate 2,328 of WNWK01032683.1, forward strand.
TGAATTACAACAATTGGATATGCTGAATATTGAAGACAGAGTAAAACAGCTTAAATTAAATCAAGTTTATAAAATTGCTCACAAACAGTGTCCAGAATATCTTGCTGCCAATTTTGTCAAGGCTGGGAACCAAAGCAGTCATAGTACTAGGGGAGAGAACACAACTTTGTAGTTCCCACAGTCAGTGGCCAGGCTTTAAACACCTTTTATTGTACAGCAATAAAGGAATGGAACAGACTGCCTGCACATGTCAAAGCCAGTCATAGCATGAGCCAGTTCAAGAAGAGAACAAAAAGGTACCTAATGAATGTAGCGACAGAAAGGGAGGAGAATGATTTTTATTTTAGCTAACACACATGTATATGTAAATAACTCTTTTACCTTATTCCTAGTATACATATATCCTTTATAATATAATAACATATATATCCTACAATGTAAAATATTATAGTGAAAAGGGACCCAATGGAAATAAGTCACTCTGTCTGACTTTTTGGGTTATCCTAGGTTCTCTACACATATGCTGCTATGTATGATAATGTATGTAAATGTATTTGTGTATACCTGATGATGAAAGTTTTTCTTTTTCGGGCCACCCTGCCTTGGTGGGAATCGGCCGATGTGTTAATAAAAAAAAAAAAAAAAAAACTTACTTACTTACCCCCATTTGTGTTGGTATCGGCAGAGGAGGAGCGCAAGCTGCTGATTAGGGATAACATCTAGGCCAGCCGTCCACACCAGTTTTGAGTGCTTTCCATCATGGCTAATAGAAAAAAAGATAAGGCCCACGACCTGGTAGTAATGGGGATTCAAAGTGGAGCAAACAAACTCAGCAACTGTATATAACTTGTATTTCCTTTTCAAGATATATACCAGTATGTACACTTATGTATACTGTGTACAGAGGTTGAATAGTGAGTGTACCAAACGGTGACAAAGATGGCAAAAGCAGAAGTCAGAGAGAGAGAGAGAGAGAGTGCACGTATCAACCAGCAGCTCAGACAAGTCTGCCGATTCGCTTACCACAAGGTACTGGTTTAACGATGGGTACCCTATTGATCGTTAAACCCTTGGCACCCGGTACGCTGGTTGGGAGGCAGGAGTGACAGGCCAAATAAAATGTAACATACTCTTAGTATGCCACAGGAGGTGACCCCTGGGAGGTGGTCCCTGGGGAATTAGTCCCTGGGGAGGTGGTCCCTAGGGAGGTGGTCCTGGGGGAATATGGCACCAGTGGTGGTGATCCCTGGGAAGCTGGTCTCAGGGGAGGTGGGTCCCGGGGAATATATCAGGAGTGGTGGTGGTCTCTGGGAAGGTGGTCCCTGGGGAGGTGGTCCCTGGAGAGGTGGTCCCTGGGGAGGAAGTCTGGTAGGTGGTCCTGGGGAAAGATGGCAGCAGCAGCCGCAGCTGTGGTGGTGGTCCCTAGGGAGGTGATCCCTGGGGAGGTTGTCCTTGGGGAGGTGGTCTCTGGGGAGGTGGTCTCTGGGGAGGTGGTCTCTGGGGAGGTGGTCCTGGGGAAAGATGGCAGCAGCAGCAGCAGCAGCAGCAGCAGCAGCAGTGGTGGGGGGTGAGAGAGGCAGTGCTGGAGTAGTGTAGCTGCAAACTTGTTGCAGTGAGGCAGTGCTGGTGCTGCTGTTCACTGCACTCCTCCCTCCACGCCTCCCTCCACGCCTTCCTCCACGCCTTCCTCCACGCCTCTCACCCCTCCCTCGCCTCCTCCACGCCTCCTCCTCGCCTGACTCCAGCTCACTCTTCACACGGACGTAGAGATCAGTGTGTGCGCGCCAGCCTGCGGTGTCGCGTGCGTGTGCATGTAGTGAGGCTGTGTATATTTTGAGTGTAGCACTGTCTGTGTGCGACTGTGTGCGCGTGTAGCACTGTCTGTGTGACTGTGTGCGCGTGTGACTGCGTGTGTGTGTGTGTACATGTGGTGCTCTTTATGTGGCCTCATGTGATAATGGGGTTCCTTGTGCAGCGCGTTGCGTCCGTATGTATGGTCCGTGTGTTGGCTGCGTTGTGCGCCCGTGTGTGTGTGTGGCTGCGTGTCGCCCGTGTGTGTGTGTGCTAGCGTGTGCCGCCCCGTGTGTGTGGCTGGCGTGTGCCGCCCGTGTGTGTGGCTAGCGTGTGCCGCCCGTGTGTGTGGCTAGCGTGTGCGCCCTGTGTGTGTGTGCTAGCGTGTGCTGCCCTGTGTGTGTGGCTAGCGTGTGCCGCCCCTGTGTGTGGCTAGCGTGTGCCCCCATGTGTGTGTGTGCTAGCGTGTGCCGCCCCGTGTGTGTGGCTGCGTGTGCCGCCCCGTGTGTGTGGCTAGCGTGTGCCGCCCCGTGTGTGTGGCTAGCGTGTGCCGCCCGTGTGTGTGGCTAGCGTGTGCCGCCCCGTGTGTGTGGCTAGCGTGTGCTGCCCGTGTGTGTGTGGCTAGCGTGTGCTGCCCCTGTGTGTGTGTGTGGCTAGCGTGTGCCGCCCCGTGTGTGTGGCTAGCGTGTGCCGCCCCATGTGTGTGTGTGGCTAGCGTGTGCCGCCCCGTGTGTGTGGCTAGCGTGTGCTCCCCGTGTGTGTGTGGCTAGCGTGTGCCGCCCGTGTGTGTGGCTAGCGTGTGCTGCCCCGTGTGTGTGTGGCTAGCGTGTGCCGCCCCGTGTGTGTGGCTAGCGTGTGCCGCCCCGTGTGTGTGGCTAGCGTGTGCTGCCCCGTGTGTGTGTGGCTAGCGTGTGCCGCCCCATGTGTGTGTGTGGCTAGCGTGTGCCGCCCCGTGTGTGTGGCTAGCGTGTGCTGCCCCGTGTGTGTGTGGCTAGCGTGTGCCGCCCCATGTGTGTGTGTGGCTAGCGTGTGCCGCCCCGTGTGTGTGGCTAGCGTGTGCTGCCCCGTGTGTGTGTGGCTAGCGTGTGCCGCCCCATGTGTGTGTGTGGCTAGCGTGTGCTGCCCCGTGTGTGTGTGTGGCTAGCGTGTGCTGCCCCGTGTGTGTGTGGCTAGCGTGTGCTGCCCCGTGTGTGTGTGTGGCTAGCGTTTTTTTATTCGGCAAAACTGGCTACATCAGCAGTGTGCTGCTATCTACTTCTATGTGAAAGTAACAGAATGGGAACAAAACGTAGCTATATTTCCCACTGTCAAATTACATCACACAGGACGGCTCACATAGTGTTGAAATGTGTCAACCTGAACAGGGAGACTTCCGTAGGTCCAGGAAGATGTCGTCAAGTATTCCAGCATACTTGGTATGGTCTATCCAACATTAGAAATGATATTTTTATGAAAATATCTCCATCATCCCAGGACGGAGGCAACTTAAATGCTAAATATAGGAAACGGAGGAGAAAGAGGGATGATAGAAATTTGAATAACATAAAATAATTAATTACATACGCGTGCAGTCCCGTCCGTGTGGCTAGCTTCTGCCGCCCCGTGTGTGTGGGTAGCGTGTGTCGCCCCGTGTGTGGCTAGCGTGTGTCGCCCCGTGTGTGTGGCTAGCGTATGCCGACCCGTGTGTGTGTGGCTAACGTGTGCCGCCCCTTGTGTGTGTGGTTAACCTGTGCCGCCCCGTGTGTGTGTGGCTAGCGTGTGCTACCCCGTGTATGTGTGACTAGCGTGTGCCACCCCGTGTGTGTGACTAGCGTGTGCCGCCCCGTGTGTGTGGCTAGCGTGTGTCGCCCGTGTGTGTGACTAGCGTGTGCCACCCCGTGTACATGGCCAGCGTGTGTGTGGCCCAGTGTACGCTCCTAGTTATGTTCAAATAACCGCACGTAGGAGACCTGTAACTTATGATGACGTTTCGGTCAAACTTGGACCGACTCTCCTAGTTGTCATTGCGGGACTAAGCGTCTGGCCCACATTTACCAGTTCGTCTCCTCTACTACAACTGTATGAAGTTTGTGTCCCTCACCTCGCACCGAGCGTCTCATCCACACGTTTACAACCTTACAACTACACCAATATTTTCTAACGTCCCAGTGGCTCATGTGTTCTTAGGTGCCGTCTGCCTTCTATCGCTCCTGCTTCTCGCATTTTGGTCTACCTGTCTGCTCAGTCGAATTCTCTGGGGGTTCCATGTGCACGTTAACATGTCTAACTAAGTTGGTAAATTGAATTCTTTAATGGAAATAAGTCAAGGCCCCCAATGATAATAAGTCACTTTGACTGACTTTCTCGGGTTATTCTAGGTAATTTACACTATGTATGATAATTGTACTTATGTGTACTTGTACCTAAATAAATAAACTTACTCCTCATAATTAAACACTCAGTTTTGGAAAGTCTCGTCTTTGTTTAGCTTGTGGAGATGTTTTCTAGGGTATGGACTCCATGCTGGTGCTACATACTCTAAAATAGGCCTGGCCTAAGCCTGGGGGATGCTCCGTAGAGGTTTATGAAGGCAGCTCTTATAAGATATCTTATAACCTAGCGTTCGCTGTTGATGTTATGCAGTTTATATAAGCTTTCGACAATATGTTCGGTGTGATAATGACTGCCAGGTCATTCTCTTCACTTGCTTTGTGCAACTTCTTCCTTCCCAGTTTGCACATTTCACATTTCTTTACACTTTTTATGATGTGCATGATCTTGCGTGTCCAATAACCACTTTTTTCTTGGCCACTCATGCAATTTGTTTACATCCCCTTAATCTATCTCCGTCCACTAGTCATTTTATTCTTCTCGTTATTTTCACATCATCAGCAAACAGCGATGCGTATGAGCTGATCTTTTCTGGTAGATCATGCATGTTAAGAAAATTAGGTATTATAGTATAGATCCTTAGAGGATTCTACTTGTCCTCACCCGCCCAGATGTTTTCTTCCTTACTGTCATTGTCTATCTTGTAGATGAATGGTTCAGAGAACCGACAAGTTGTTAAATTAGACACATATGCAACACTTGGGTATCTTTATTGAGGAAACGTTTCGCCACACAGTGGCTTCATCAGACTGATGAAGCCACTGTGTGGCGAAACGTTTCCTCAATAAAGATACCCAAGTGTTGCATATGTGTCTAATTTAACAAATTGTCTGTCTTCACCAGAGCACCTTTCCTTGTACCCCTGCCTGCCTAGCTCGCGCGTGTTTTAGTTACTATTTTGTCAAAGGCACTTGTCGATAAGACACTTAGCCTGTTCGGTGTTTGTATGTGTGTGTGTGTGTGTGTGTGTGTGTGTGTGTGTGTGTGTGTACTCACCTAGTTGTGGTTGCAGGGGTCGATTCACAGTTCCTGGCCCCGCCTCTTCACTGGTCACTACTAGGTCACTCTCCCTGCTCCATGAGCTGTATAAGATAAGAGATAAGATTTCGTTCGGATTTTTGACCCCGTAGGGTTAGCCACCCAAGATAACCCAAGAAAGTCAGTACGTCATCGAGGACTGTCTGTCTTATTTCCACTGGGGTCCTCAATCTTGTCCCCAGGATGCGACCCACACCAATGGACTAACACCCAGGTACCTATTTGCTGCTAGGTGAACAGGACAACAGGTGTAAGGAAACGCGTCTAAATGTTTCCACCCGCCAGGAATCGAACCCCTACCTTCCGTGTGTAAAGCGAGAGCTCTAGCCACCAGGCCACCTGGGCACCTCTTCTTAAAGCTATGTATGGATGCTGCCTCCACTACATCACTTCCCAGACTATTCCACTTCCTGACAACTCTCTGACTGAAAAAATACTTCTAACATCCCTGTGATTCATGTGAGTCTTCAACTTCCAACTGTGACCATTTGTTGTTATGTCCCATCTCTGGAACATCCTGTCTCTGTCTACCTTGTCGATTCCTCTCAGTATTTTATACGTCGTTATCATGTCCCCCTGTCTCTCCTGTCTCTCCTGTCTTCCAGTGTCGTCAGGTCGATTTCCCTTAACTTCTCCTCGTAGGACATGCCCCTTAGCTCCGGAACTAGTCTTGTTGCAAACCTTTGCACTTTCTCTAGCTTCCCTACATGCTTGGCAAGGTGTGGGTTCCAAACAGGTGCTGCATACTCCAATATGGGCCTAATGTACACAGTGTACAGGGTCCGGAACGATTCCTTATTAAGATGTTGGAATGCTGTTTTTAGGTTTGCTAGGCACCCGTATGCTGCAGCAGTTATTTGGTTAATGTGCACCTCCGGAGATGTGCCCGGTGTCTCTGGCTTCCTAGACTGTACTCCGTCTGCGGTTTTCTTTGCCCTTCCCCAATCTTCATGATTTTGCATTTGGTGGGGTTGAACTCCAGGAGGCAGTTGCTGGACCACTCCTGCAGCCTGTCCAGATCCCTTTGTAGTTCTGCCTGGTCCTCGTCCGATTGAATTCTTCTCATCAACTTCACATCATCTGCAAACAGGGACACTTTAGAGTCTTTTCCTTCCGCCAAGTCGTTCACAAATACCAGAAACAGCACCGGTCCAAAGATTGACCCCTGTCGAACCCCACTCGTTACAGGTGCCCACTCTGACATCTAGCCACACACCATGACTCGCTGCTGTCTTCCTGACAGGTATTCCCTGATCCATTGTAGTGCCTTCCCTGTTATCCTTGCCTGGTCCTCCTGCTTTTGCCCTAATCTCTTGTGTGGAACTGTGTGAAACGCCTTACAGTCCAAGAAAATTCAGTCTACCCACCCCTCTCTTTATTGTCTTACTGTTGTCACCCTGTCATAGAACTCCAGTAGGTTTGTGACACAGGATTTCCCGACCCTGAACCCGTGTTGGCCATCGTTGATAAACTCGTTCCTTTCTAGGTGTTCCACCACTCTTCTCCTGATAATCTTCTCCATAACTTTGCATACTATACATGTCAATGACACTGGTCTGTAGTTTAATGCTTCGTGTCTGTCTCCTTTTTTAAAAATTTGGACTACATTTGTTGTCTTCCAAACCTCAGGTAGTCGCCCAGTTTCGATAGTTTTGAAGATTATTGTTAGTGGTACACATAGCTCCTCGGCTCCCTCTCTCAGGACACATGGAGAGATGTTATCCAGCCCCATTGCCCTTGAGGTATCTAGCTCGCTTAGCAGTCTCTTCTGTGGTAAAATTACATTGGTAGAACACCAACAATTTGTACAGGAACACATGACACACTGTACTTTGTTGCTAAGTCAACTTTCTGCAGCTTCGGCCAGAAAGATCCCCCGACATGACCCAGTGTGTTCTACCGCCACATAGCTGTTAGGGACAAGTAAGTATAAAGTGAGTATGTGAATAATTTCCCCTGACAAACGTATAACAATATACATTCAGTAACTGAATTCTGAATAATGCTAATACTCACTGGGTTGGGCTAAAAGCCCACACCTAACTGCCGACTATAGGAAGATTTGAACCCCCTGTGACACAAGAACTACGCAGTTCCCTGCATGACAAGTAAGATCAAACCTACCTCGCTCTTTGTAATGTGAGCTTAGGTGTTGTAGGCACCTTCTCAACAGGTATCCGGTGTCTTGATTGAAGAAGTCTTTGAGGAATGTCTCACATCCTAGTCTGGAACTATGTTACACTCGCAATGTCACTTTTACATTCTTCAATATTTGCCTATTCACAGTAATGTCACTACAGGAAGCTGCACACACTTCTCTGTAATATACCACTAATGTGGATTATATTTTATGCACATAAATGTGCGAACCAGAGTTCTTTATCCATTATCCTGGCGTTAATGTTCCCTCTGGTAGAGTGTAAAGCAATCTAATCCCTGCCGCCCCTCGCTCGCCCAGTGTCATAGGCGTCATCTCGACATATAAAAGAAGTGTCGATCAAGCATGTTTCTCTTGCTTGCGAAACTTCTACAGGAAGCAATGCAGAATGTTTGATTTCTTGTGTATGTTATCTTTAACATGGTATTAAAATGGGTGTAGGATTTTCTTAATTTTCCTACTGCTGTAAGAGATCGATCATCTCTCATTAACCCATACAAATTACAACAGTGGTCAGCTGTGACGTATCATACAAGGAAGTGGCGTATCTAACACTGGTACATGCTGGTAAAGCATCTGTGTCCAATTACTTGATGCAGAAGTAAACAAGACATCACTGCCCCATTCTGAGAGGGCTGGGAACCTCAGTTGAAAGGGGCTGAAAGGAGCCGATACTTCCCCTCCTGGATAAATTTTTCCACATCTTCACTTCTTCCTCGGTTTTATGTAATGTATCCATCTCTCTGGAGTACCTTCTGTCTCCACTGTGAACACTTCTTTGAATCTCATGTTGAGCTCCTCACACACTTCACGGTTATTTCTTGTGATCTTCCCTCCTTCCTTCCTCAGCCTGATTACCTGGCCCTTGACTGTTGTTTTCCTCCTGATGTGGCTGTACAACAGCTTTGGATCAAATTTGACTTTCGCTGCTATGTCATTTTCGTATTGCCGTTGGGCCTCCCTTCTTACCTGTGCATATTCATTTCTGGCTCTATGGCTGCTCTCCTTATTCTCCTGGGTCCTTTGCCTTCTATACCTCTTCCATTCTCTAGCAAACTTGGTTTTGGCCTCCCTACACCTTTGGGTGAACCAAGGGCTCATCCTGACTTTCTTGTTATTTCTGTTACCCTTTGGTACAAACCTCTTCTCAGCTTCCTTGCAAATTGTTGTCATATATTCCATCATCTCGTTTACTGACTTCCCTGCCAATTCTCTGTCCCACTGAACCCCATGAAGGAAATTCTTCATGCCTGCATAGTCCCCTTTCTTGTAGTTTGGCTTCATACGTCCTGCCCTTCCTGCTTCCCACTCCACTTGTAACTCTACTATATATTCGAAGCTCAGAACCACATGATCACTGGCCCTGAGGGGTCTTTCGTATGTGATGTCCTCAATATCTGCACTACTCAAGGTGAATACTAGGTCCAGTCTCGCTGGTTCATCATCTCCTCTCTCTCTGGTAGTGTCCCTTACGTGTTGGTACATGAGGTTTTCCAGTGTGTGTGTGTGTACTCCCCTATTTGTGGTTGCAGGGTGTGTGTGTGTGTGTGTAGGTATGTGTGTGTGTGTGTACTCACCTAATTGTACTCACCTAATTGTTGTTGCAGGGGTCGAGACTCAGCTCCTGGCCCCGCCTCTTCACTGACCGCTACTGGATTCCTTCTCTCTCTGCTCCATGAGTTTTATCATACCTCGTCTTAAAGCTATGTATGGTTCCTGCCTCCACTACATCACTTGCTGTGTTAGTTAGTTACCATTTTTTCCTAGGCACATGTCGATTAGACACTAGGCCTGTTGTATGTATGTGTGTGTGTGTAAGGAAACACTTCGAAATGTTTTCGCCCTGCCGGGAATTGAACCCGGGCCCTCCGTGCGTGAAGCGAGAGCTTTAGCCACCAGGCCACCGGGGCTGTCCGGTTGTATGTATGTGTGTACTCACCTAGTTGTACTCACCTAGTTGTGGTTGCAGGGGTCGAGTCATAGCTCCTGGCCCCGCCTCTTCACTGGCCGCTACTGGGTCACGCTCCCTGCTCCATGAGCTTTATCATACCTCTCCTTAAAGCAATGTATGGAACTTGCTTCCACTATGACTGAAGAAATACTTCCTAACATCCCTGTGAATCATTTGAGTCTTCAACTTCCAACTGTGTCCCCTTGTTGCTGTGTCCCATCTCTGGAACATTCTGTCTCTGTCCACCTTGTCTATTCCTCTCAGTATCTTATATGTCGTTATCATGTCCCCCGTATCTCTCCTGTCCTCCAGTGTCGTCAGGTCGATTTCCCTTAACGTCTCCTCGTAGGACATACCCCTTAGCTCCGGGACTAGTCTTGTTGCAAACCTTTGCAATTTCTCTAGCTTCTTTACGTGCTTGGCTAGATGTGGGTTCCAAACTGGTGCTACATACTCCAGTATAGGCCTAACGTACGCGGTGTACAGAGTCCTGAACTATTCTTTATTAAGATGTCGGAATGCTGTTCTTAGGTTAGCTAGGCGCCCATATGCTGCAGCAGTTATTTGGTTGATGTGCACCTCAGGAGACGTGCCTGGTGTTAAACTCACCCAAAGATCTTTTTCCTTGATTGAGGTTTGCAGTCTCTGGCCCCCTAGATTGTACTCCGTCAGCGGTCTTCTTTGCCCTTCCCCAATCTTCATGACTTTGCACTTGGTGGGGTTGAACTCCAGGAGCCAATTGCTGGACCAGGCTTGCAGCCTGTCCAGATCCCTTTGTAGTTCTGCCTGGTCCTCGTCCGATTGAATTCTTCTCATCAACTTCACATCATCTGCAAACAGGGACACTTCGGAGTCTATTCCTTCCGTCATGTCGTTCACAAATACCAGAAACAGCACCGGTCCTAGGACTGACCCCTGTGGAATCCCACTCGTCACCGGCGCCCACTCTGACACCTCGCCACGTACCATGACTCGCTGCTGTCTTCCTGACAGGTATTCCATGATCCATTGTAGTGCCTTCCCTGTTATCCCTGCCTGGTCCTCCAGCTTCTGCGCTAATCTCTTGTGTGGAACTGTGTCAAACGCTTTCTTACAGTCCAGGAATATGCCTTCTACCCATCCCTCTCTCTCTTGTCTTACTGCTGTCACCCTGTCGTAGAACTCCAGTAGGTTTGTGACACAGGATTTCCCGTCCCTGAAACCGCGTTGGCCGTCGTTGATAAGCTCATTCCTTTCTAGGTGCTCCACCACTCTTCTCCTGATAATCTTCTCCATGACCTTGCATACTACACATGTCAGTGACACTGGCCTGTAGTTTAGTGCTACGTTCCTGTCTCCTTTTTTAAAGATTGGAACTACATTTGCTGTCTTCCATGCCTCAGGTAGTTGCCCTGTTCCGATAGACGTGTTGAAGATCGTTGTTAGGGGTACACATAGCTCCTCCGCTCCCTCTCTCAGGACCCATGGAGAGATGTTATCCGGCCCCATCGCCTTTGAGGTATCTCTGAGGTATCCTCCTCAGTTGTGTGTATTGTGTCCAGCACTTGATGGTGTACCCTACCTCTCCTCCTTTCTGGAAGTCCTTCTATCTCCTCTGTGAACACCTCTTTGAATCTCATGTTGAGCTCCTCACACAATTCACGGTTATTTCTTGTGATCTTCCCTCCTTCCTTCCTCAGCCTGATCACCTGGTCCTTGACTGTTGTTCTCCTCCTGATGTGACTGTACAACAGCTTCGGGTCAGATTTGGCTTTCGCTGCTATGTCATTCTCATACTGTCGTTGGGCCTCCCTTCTTACCTGTGCATATTCATTTCTGGCTCTACGACTGCTGTCCTTATTTTCCTGGGTTCTTTGCCTTCTATACTTCTTCCATTCCCTAGCACACTTGGTTTTGGCCTCTCTGCACCTTTGGGTGAACCACGGGCTCATCCTGGCTTTTTCGTTGTTTCTGTTTCCCTTGCGTATAAACCTCTCCTCAGCTTCCTTGCATATTGTTGTCACATATTCCATCATCTCGTTTACTGATTTCCCTTCCAGTTCTCTGTCCCACTGAACCCCGTTTAGGAAGTTCTTCATGCGCGCGTAGTCCCCTTTTTTGTAGTTTGGCTTCATTCTTCTGGCCCTATCTGCCTCCCCCTCCACCTGTAACTCTACTGTGTAATCAAAGCTTAGAACCATATGATCACTGGCCCCAAGTGGACTTTCGTGTGTGATGTCCTCAATATCTGCACTTCTTAAGGTGAATACTAGGTCCAATCTCGCTGGTTCGTCCTCTCCTCTCTCCCTGGTAGTATCCCTTACGTGTTGGTACATGAAGTTTTCCAGTACCACCTCCATCATCTTAGCCCTCCACGTATCTTGGCCCCCATGTGGCTCCAAGTTTTCCCAGTCTATTTCCTTGTGGTTGAAGTCACCCATGATCAATAGCTTCGCCCTGCTCGCATGAGCCCTTCTGGCCACTTCAGCCAGTGTGTCAACCATCGCTCTATTACTCTCATCATACTCTGGGGTGGGTTATACATTACTGCAATTACCACCTTGGGACCTCCAGACTGTAGCATTCCTATTATGTAATCTCCTGCTTCTCCTCTGTCTCCTCTCTCCAGCTCATCAAAATCCCATTGGCTTTTGATCAGCAGTGCCACTCCTCCACCCCCTCTGTTACCCCCTCTGTCTTTCCTCAGGATCTGGTATCTCATTGGAAAGATGGCATCTTGGTTGGTTGTGTGTGTGTGTGTGTGTTAATTACCATTTTGTCCTAGGCACATGTCGATTAGACACTAGGCCTGTTGTATGTATGTGTGTGTGTGTGTGTGTGTGTGTGTAACGAAACACTTCGAAATGTTTCGGCCTCGCCGGGAATTGAACCCGGGCCCTCCGTGCGTGAAGCAAGAGCGCTAGCCACCATGCCATCGGGGCGTGTGTGTTTGTGTGTGTGTGTGTATGTGTGTGTGTGTGTGTGTGTGTGTGTGTGTGTGTTTGACTGTACATTCACGTATTAAATTCATGTTAATGTTCCCACTCCTCACGCATCAAGATACATAAATTGATTTAAATACATGAAATATATATATGTCATGCCGAATAGGTAAAACTGGTCAATTAGCAAGAACTCATTTAAAATTAAATCCTTTCTAAAATTTTCTCTTTTACGTTTAAATATATATTAATGTAAAAATTAATAATTTTGTACCAAACGAACTTTAGAAAACTTACCTGACCTTATTATAACAAGCGCAATTTAATTTAGCCTAATCCAACTAAATATATGTTAGATAAGTTTACAATAATTTAATAATAAACAAACACAATGAAATATATTTTTTTCGTTAGGTTCAAAATGATTTTTGTAAACTTAATGCATATACAAATTTTCGCTTGCTTTATTCGGCAAGAAGAGCGTTGCTATTTACGCCAAATTTACAAGTTTTACCTATTCAGCACGACATATATATATATTATATATATATATATATATATATTCTATATATATTATATATATATATATATATATATATATATATATATATATATATATATATATATATATATATATATATATATATATATATATATATATATATATATATATATATATATTCTAATCTCTTGTTGCTGGTGGTTAGAACCTGGTATCTTGTAGCCGGCGGTAACAGCCTGGTGTCTTGTACCTGGACGTAAGAACAACTTGGTGTCGTGTACCTGGTAGTGTGTCGTGTACCTGGTAGTGTGTCGTGTACCTGGTAGTGTGTCTGTACATTGTGTTAATAACAACTTGGTATTGTGTACCTGGTTGTGAGAACAATCTGGAAAACCTTGTACAAGTTTGGTTAACGAGGCGAGGAAGGGGAGTGTGGTGGGGGCTTGTTGAACACACAGCCACTCAACCTGGTCAACCACACCACCGTTCATCGTCCCAGTAAGTACCTCAACCAACTTTAGTTCACTCTATAATAAGTCAATCTTTTACAAGGGGAGAAAAGAGCCTTGAAGCTCTGAACTGCTCTTGACCCAAGGATCTGAAGCCTTCTCCCCTTCCTCGGATCAAACCTGATTATCTCTTACCCCCTCCCATTTCCCAGGCTTCAATCATAAGTACAATAATAATAATGTATATATAAAAAAATAAGAAGAATGTATGAACTCTAGTGTTGTAGATTACCAGTTCAGAGAACCGACTTATAAATTCATGTAAAGTTGTGTTGTCATTCTGAACATAAAAGTTACATGCTAAAAAAATGGAGATTTATATTTTGCTTCCGAAGTGACCAGTTTGGCGTGTTGCCAGTATGTATACTGTGGAGGGTCGTCGTGTTGCCAGTATGTATACTGTGGAGGGTAGTCGTGTTGCCAGTATGTATACTGTGGAGGGTAGTCGTGTTGCCAGTATGTATACTGTGGAGGGTCGTCGTGTTGCCAGTATGTATACTGTGGAGGGTCGTCGTGTTGCCAGTATGTATACTGTGGAGGGTAGTCGTGTTGCCAGTATGTATACTGTGGAGGGTAGTCGTGTTGCCAGTATGTATACTGTGGAGGGTAGTCGTGTTGCCAGTATGTATACTGTGGAGGGTCGTCGTGTTGCCAGTATGTATACTGTGGAGGGTCGTCGTGTTGCCAGTATGTATACTGTGGAGGGTCGTCGTGTTGCCAGTATGTATACTGTGGAGGGTCGTCGTGTTGCCAGTATGTATACTGTGGAGGGTCGTCGTGTTGCCAGTATGTATACTGTGGAGGGTCGTCGTGTTGCCAGTATGTAACATAACATAAGAACATAAGAATGGAGGAACACTGCAGAAGGCCTACTGGCCCATACAAGGCAGGTCCTTATCAAAACCACCACTACCTAAGAATTTATTCCCGTACTCACGACACCAATCAAACCCAGCCCCTCCCACTCATATATTTGTCCAATCTCTTTTTAAAGCCACCCAAGGTCCTAGCCTCTATCACAGTACTCGGAAGATTGTTCCACGCATCTACAACTCTGTTCGAAAACCAGTACTTGCCTATGTCCTTTCTAAATCTAAATTTATCCAATTTAAATCCGTTATTTCTGGTTCTTACTTGGTTCGATATCCTCAGTATTTTATTAATATCTCCTTTGTTTATGCCCATCATCCACTTGTACACCTCGATGATATCTCCTTATTCTACGTCTCTCCAGAGAGTGGAGATTCAACGCTCTAAGTCTATCTTCATACGGGAGATTTCTTATACTGTAAATCATTTTAGTCATTCTTCTTTGTATGTTCTCCAATGAATCTATATCCATCCTGTAGTAAGGAGACCAAAACTGAGCTGCATAATCCAAATGAGGTCTCACTAGTGATGTATAGAGCTGTAAAATAACTTTGGACTTCTGTTGCTTATACTTCTTGAAATAAATCCTAGTAATCTGTTAGCCTTATTGCGCACACTTAGGCACTGTTGTCTTGGCTTTAGATTCCTGCTTACCATGACTCCCAAGTCTTTTTCACATTCTGTATGATCAAGCTCTACTTCACCTAGTTTATAAATTCGAGGGATATTTTCATTACCAAGGACTAGTACCTTACACTTGTCCACATTGAACTTCATCTGCCACTTTTGAGACCAAGACATTAATTTGTCCAAATCCTCCTGGAGTTCACTGGTATCCTCCTCAGAATGAATCATACGGCCTATTTTTGTATCATCAGCAAATTTACTCATGTCACTTGCAATTCCTTCATCAAGGTCATTTATGTAAATTATGAACAACAATGGGCCTAAAACTGATCCTTGTGGAACGCCACTAGTGACTAATCCCCATTCAGATTTGACCCCATTAATGGAAACTCTCTGCTTTCTATTGGTAAGCCATGCCTCTATCCATGCTAGAACTTTACCTCCTATACCATGAGCTGCCACCTTTCTTAAGAGTCTCTTGTGAGGTACTCTATCGAAGGCCTTACTGAAAACCAAGTAAACTATATCATATTCTTTATCACTGTCTACTGCCTCAAATGTTTTATTGAAAAACGTCAGTAAATTTGTCAGGCAGGAACGACCCTCGTAAACCCATGCTGAGATTCATTAATCAAATTATGTTCTTCAAGGTGACTTCTGATAATATCAGCTATAATTGATTCTAATAATTTGCCTACTATAGACGTGAGGCTTATTGGACGGTAATTTGATGGAATGGACTTATCCCCTGATTTGAATATAGGAACTACATTAGCTATCTTCCACATCTCTGGCACAATACCAGTTAGGATGGACGTATTAAACACATTTGTTAATGGCTGACTAAGTTCCATCTTGCATTCTTTAAGTACCCTGGAAAACAACTCGTCGGGTCCCGGGGACTTATTTTGCTTCAGTTTATCTATCTGTTTGATAACCATGTCCCTCGTGACAGTAATATTAGTTAACTTGAATTCTTCAGGAACTGAATAATTGTTAATTTCTGGAATCTCATTTACGTCTTCTTGTGTAAAGACTGACAAAAAATAGTCATTAAATAGAGAACACATTTCCAGTTCGTTATCCGTCAGCTGTCCATTCCCAATTTTCAGAGGTCCTACCTTTTCCTTCACCTTCGTCCTATACACTTGAAAGAACCCTTTTGGATTAGTCTTTGATTCATTAGCAACCTTAATCTCATAGTCACGTTTAGCCTTTCTAATCCCTTTTTTACTTCTCTTTTCAACTGAACATATTGGTCAATAAGGTTAACATCTCCTCTTTTGATGCGCCTATAAATTCCTCTTTTCTCCCCTAATAGATGTTTTAGCCTTCTGTTAATCCATTTGGGATCGTTATTATTTGACCTAAATTCTCTCTGGGGAATAAATATACTCTGTGCACGTTGTACATTATTAAGAAAAAAATCATAAACGCAGATCCCATCGTAATCGTTAGCTAGATTACCCCAGTCGAGATTAGACAGGTGTTCTCTAAGTCCAGTATAGTCGGCAGAACGAAAATCAGGAACTTTTACCGTATTATCCCTATTCTCGTATTCCCAGGTAATATTAAAAGTAATGGATTTGTGATCACTTGCGCCAAGCTCTTCAGTGATCTGTGGAGGGTCGTCGTGTTGCCAGTATGTATACTGTGGAGGGTCGTCGTGTTGCCAGTATGTATACTGTGGAGGGTCGTCGTGTTGCCAGTATGTATACTGTGGAGGGTCGTCTGTTGCCAGTATGTATACTGTGGAGGGTCGTCGTGTTGCCAGTATGTATACTGTGGAGGGTCGTCGTGTTGCCAGTATGTATACTGTGGAGGGTCGTCGTGTTGCTAGTATGTATAATGTGGAGGGTCGTCGTGTTGCCAGTATGTATACTGTGGAGGGTCGTCGTGTTGCCAGTATGTATACTGTGGAGGGTCGTCGTGTTGCCAGTATGTATACTGTGGAGGGTCGTCGTGTTGCCAGTATGTATACTGTGGAGGGTCGTCGTGTTGCCAGTATGTATACTGTGGAGGATCGTCGTGTTGCCAGTATGTATACTGTGGAGGGTCGTCGTGTTGCCAGTATGTATACTGTGGAGGGTCGTCGTGTTGCCAGTATGTATACTGTGGAGGGTCGCACAAGACAATGTCAATACTACACACAAAAGACCTAGAGGAATTAGGCCCAAAACGGATTAACTGGAATACGTCTGTATATAAATTTAGTTTATATACTATTTGTTACTAGCGAATTCAGGATATTTCCTTACAGTATCTTGTAACTTACAGTGATAAGATATAACATAGGTTATTATTCTGTCTATATCTATATTCTTCAACAAGTGGATAATCAAACACATATATTTAGTGTAACTATCATCTGCGGGTCTGCAGATGATAGTTACACTGTGGCATCAACTGTTTACCACAACTCCTGATCACAATATTAGATAGTGTCTTCCTTTTTAATATAAAATATTATTGGTTGATTGATAACTTGTTTGTATCATTGCTTATACTGACTGAGTTTCTTAGTTTGGATGTTAATGTCCTGAAAGACTATAACAATATTTCCAGCTGGTACAAATTTCCATGAACATTGAATTAACTCAATGTGTTTCGCTCGCTGCACGAACTGTGGGAGTTACCTCGCTCACATCCTGCATCCCTGTGCATCCATTCTCGGCCAGTCACAGTATTATTTGCTTAAAAACAATCATTCGTGGATGCATTAATATGCGTACTGCTCATGGAGAAGAATGAAATTAGTCCTGTAGCTTCCATGGTTATGTATGTGCTCGCATTACGGGTGACATTGTCCAGTGTTACTGAGCACCTCATGTTTGAAGCATTGATGGCCGAGGATTCCAGGGAGACGTGCTAAAATGTAAGGGCTTCGATTCTCGGCCAGTCGCAGTATTGCTATTTGCTTAAAAAAACTCGTTCATGAATGCTTGGGTTTTAAATGCTAGAACACGAAGGCGGCTGGAGGCAATGGAGATGTCGTGTCTAAGGGACATGTGTGGTGTAAATATTATGCAGAGAATTCGTAGTGTGGAAATTAGGAGGAGGTGTGAAGTTACTAAAATTTATCATTTATCATTTAATGATAAATTGGACTAATCTTAATTCTTGGGAAGAGTTTCAGGTCCTTTCTTATGTTCCTCTTCACAGAGTCGTGCGATGTTACGCTACTGTGAGGTGTTGTCTTTGTTAGTGTGATGTGACTGTGAGGTGTATTCTGCCCCTTTATAAGCCTTCTTGTCATGTTTCCTTTTATAGTTCCTTGATAATGTGAGTAGTCACGAAAGCGCTTGGAATTCCTCTATTTTTTCATAGTGGTTGTCTTGCATATTTTGATATCACCTGTTTACTGTGATCTTTTGCATATATATATATTATATATATATATATATATATATATATATATATATATATATATATATATATATATATATATATGTCGTGCCGATTAGGTAAGTTAGTTAGTTCAGACTCTCAGGTAAGGACCCACTAGGGGCGAGGGGGAAATGGGGACAGAAGAAGAATAGCCGGTGAGAGGAAAAGCTTAAGTAGAAGAGAAAGAGTCAGGACTAAACCCAACAGTCTAACTACTGCTTTAGATTAGGTAAAACTTGCGATTTTGGCTTAAATAGCAACGCTCACCTTGCCATATAAGACAAGTGAAAATTTGTGTATGCAATAATTTCGCCAAAATCATTCTGAACATAAGGAAAAAAATATATTTCATTGTGTTGGTTTATTACTAAATTAATGTTAACGTATCTAAAATATATTTAGTTGGGTTAGGCTAAATTAAATTGAGCTTGTTGTAATAAAATTAGGTAGGTTTTTAAAGTTTCTCTTGGTACAAGATTATACATTTTTACATTAACATAAATGAAAAAAATATATCTTTAAACGTATAAGAGAAAATTTTAGAAAGGACTTAATTTAGAAAGGATTTAATTTATCATTTAATGATAGATAGATATAATATGTAGATAGATATAATGTGAAAGGGGGTGGAGTTGCATTGTATGTACGAGAAAATATAAATTGCTGCATAAAAACAGGCATAAAAATAGATGGATCATTAACAGAATCTGTTTGGGTAGAGTTTCTAGAAGGTCAAGAAAAACTGATTCTAGGTGTAATATACCGACCTCCAGGCTTGGATCACGATAGAGGGAGACTTCTTTGGGACGAAATTGTTAGGGCTTCTAGGCACAATAACGTAGTGATAGTAGGGGATTTTAACTTTAGTCAAATTGACTGGACTTCTTTGACCGGTAATCTGGAGTCCAGTGACTTTATGGAAGTAGTTCAGGACTGTTTTCTGAAGCAGTGTGTGACGGAGCCTACCAGAGGTAATAATTTGCTCGACCTAGTCTTGTCAAATAAAGAAACTCTTGTAAATAATCTGGAGATCACTGAAGAGCTTGGAGCTAGTGATCACAAATCCATTACCTTTAATATTACATGGAAGTACGAGAATAGGGATAATACGGTAAAAGTTCCTGATTTTCGTTCTGCCGATTATATTGGACTTAGGGAACACCTGTCTAATCTCGACTGGGGTAATCTAGCTAACGATTACGATGGGATCTGCGTTTATGATTTTTTCTTAATAATGTACAACGTGCACAGAGTATGTTTATTCC
>WNWK01032684.1:0-20000 GCA_009830355.1 Cherax destructor
ATTTGACATCAATATTTCTTGACCTAACATGTTTTCAAGGATCCATATAATATATCATCTCCTGGTGGTCTTCCTTTAAGGTCGGTCACAACCAACAAGTTCTGGCAAAATTCCTTTTTCTCTGCATCATAATATCTGACAAATACCATAAGTTGAGCATTATTGGTACTGTCTGTTGACTCATCTAAAGCCAGTGTAATACAAGGTGCTTTTTTAAGTCCTAGATCAAGTTGCGACATAAGATCTTCTGGCAATAGTTGTGTTCTCCTCGTTGATGTGGAATCACATAATGGAATCTTCTTTATTTTGTTTTATCTCTTTTTTCTTTTTATCCTCAAACAATGTATCGTCAGTTTCCAGCAAACATTATTAAACAATTTCTGCATCAGTGAAGGTTTCTTGTGTTTTCCCAAGATCCAAGTTATTCTAAGTGAACACTCCACTGCTTTCTCCTGGGCTGTCGTGGTACTGACAACAACTACGGTGTCGTGGTACTGACAACAACTACGGTGTCGTGGTACTGACAACAACTACGGTGTCGTGGTACTGACAACAACTACGGTGTCGTGGTACTGACAACAACTACGGTGTCGTGGTACTGACAACAACTACGGTGTCGTGGTACTGACAACAACTACGGTGTCGTGGTACTGACAACAACTACGTGTCTGGTACTGACAACAACTACGGTGTCTGGTACTGACAACAACTACGGTGTCGTGGTACTGCAACAACTACGGTGTCGTGGTACTGACAACAACTACGGTGTCGTGGTACTGACAACAACTACGGTGTCGTGGTACTGACAACAACTACGGTGTCGTGGTACTGACAACAACTACGGTGTCGTGGTACTGACAACAACTACGGTGTCGTGGTACTGACAACAACTACGGTGGGTTGACACAACACGTGTCGTGGTACTGACACAACTACGGTGTCGTGTACAACTACGGTGTCGTGGTACTGACAACAACTACGGTGTCGTGGTACTGACAACAACTACGTGTCGTGGTACTGACAACAACTACGGTGCGTGTACTGACAACAACTACGGTGTCGTGGTACTGACAACAACTACTGTGTCGTGGTACTGACAACAACTACGGTGTCGTTGTACTGACAACAACTACGGTGTCGTGGTACTGACAACAACTACTGTGTCGTGGTACTGACAACAACTACGGTGTCGTTGTACTGACAACAACTACGGTGTCGTGGTACTGACAACTACTGTGTCGTGGTACTGACAACAACTACGGTGTCGTGGTACTGACAACAACTACGGTGTCGTGGTACTGACAACTACTACGGTGTCGTGGTACTGACAACAACTACGGTGTCGTGGTACTGACAACAACTACGGTGTCGTGGTACTGACAACAACTACGGTGTCGTGGTACTGACAACAACTACGGTGTCGTGGTACTGACAACTACGGTGTCGTGGTACTGACAACAACTACGGTGTCGTGGTACTGACAAAACTACGGTGTCGTGTACTGACAACAATACGGTGTCGTGGTACTGACAACAACTACGGTGTCGTGGTACTGACAACAACTACGGTGTCGTGTACTGACAACAACTACGGTGTCGTGGTACTGACAACAACTACGGTGTCGTGGTACTGACAACAACTACGGTGTCGTGGTACTGACAACAACTACGGTGTCGTGTACTGACAACAACTACGGTGTCGTTGTACTGACAACAACTACGGTGTCGTGGTACTGACAACAACTACGGTGTCGTTGTACTGACAACAACTACGGTGTCGTGGTACTGACAACAACTACGGTGTCGTGGTACTGACAACAACTACGGTGTCGTTGTACTGACAACAACTACGGTGTCGTGGTACTGACAACACTACGTGCGTGGTACTGACAAACTACGGTGCGTGGTACTGACAACAACTACGGTGTCGTGGTACTGACAACAACTACGGTGTCGTGGTACTGACAACACTACGGTGTCGTGTATACACAACTACGGTGTCGTGGTACTGACAACAACTACGGTGTCGTGGTACTGACAACAACTACGGTGTCGTGGTACTGACAACAACTACGGTGTCGTGGTACTGACAACAACTACGGTGTCGTGGTACTGACAACAACTACGGTGTCGTGGTACTGACAACAACTACGGTGTCGTGGTACTGACAACAACTACGGTGTCGTGGTACTGACAACAACTACGGTGTCGTGGTACTGACAACAACTACGGTGTCGTGGTACTGACAACAACTACGGTGTCGTGGTACTGACAACAACTACGGTGTCGTGGTACTGACAACAACTACGGTGTCGTGGTACTGACAACAACTACGGTGTCGTGGTACTGACAACAACTACGGTGTCGTGGTACTGACAACAACTACGGTGTCGTGGTACTGACAACAACTACGGTGTCGTGGTACTGACAACTACGGTGTCGTGGTACTGACAACAACTACGGTGTCGTGGTACTGACAACTACGGTGTCGTTGTACTGCCAACAACTACGGTGTCGTGGTACTGACAACAACTACGGTGTCGTGGTACTGACAACAACTACGGTGTCATGGTACTGACAACAACTACGGTGTCGTTGTACTGACAACAACTACGGTGTCGTGGTACTGACAACAACTACGGTGTCGTTGTACTGACAACAACTACGGTGTCGTGGTACTGACAACAACTACGGTTTCGTGGTATTGACAACAACTACGGTGTCGTGGTACTGACAACAACTACGGTGTCGTTGTACTGACAACAACTACGGTGTCGTGGTACTGACAACAACTATGGTGTCGTGGTACTGACAACAACTACGGTTTCGTGGTATTGACAACAACTACGGTGTCGTGGTACTGACAACAACTACTGTGTCGTGGTACTGACAACTACTACGGTGTCGTGGTACTGACAACAACTACGGTGTCGTGGTACTGACAACAACTACGGTGTCGTGGTACTGACAACAACTACTGTGTCGTGGTACTGACAACAACTACGGTGTCGTGGTACTGACATATTTTCAGATGCACTGTGTTTAGTTTCATAATGGTGTTTCATATTACTGCTCTTCACTAAGGCAAGTGTTTCACTACATATGAGACAAAGTGTCTTAGAACTGCTTGTGGGAAGAATGAAAGCATACTGCTGTAGCTATTTAGATATGCTAGAATACTGTATTCCATTCAGATAGAATAATGTATTAATGCCGCTGTTGTGTGCCACCTGATCGTGAACGTGGTAACACCTGTTATTTAACTAAGCTTTTTCCTGAAGCCCGCGGTCCAACTACAACACTCCTGAAGCCCGCGGTCCAACTACAACACTTCTTGAAGCCCGCGGTCCAACTACAACACTTCTTGAATTCCTCGGTCCAACTACAACACTTCTTGAAGCCCGCGGTCCAACTACAACACTTCTTGAAGCCCGCGGTCCAACTACAACACTTCTGAAGCCGCGGTCCAACTACAACACTTCTGAAGCCCGCGGTCCAACTACAACACTTCTGAAGCCCGCGGTCCAACTACAACACTATATATATATATATATATATATATATATATATATATATATATATATATATATGTCGTGCCGATTAGGTAAAACTGGTCAATTAGCAAGAACTCATTTCAAATTAAGTCTTTTCTAAAAATTTTCTCTTATACGTTTAAAGATATATTTTTTTCATTTATGTTAATGTAAGAATTTATAATTTTGTACCAAGAGAAACTTTGAAAACCTACCTAACCTTATTACAACAAGCGCAATTTAATTTAGCCTAACCTAACTAAATATATTTTAGATACGTTAACATTAATTAAATAATAAACAAACACAATGAAATATATATATATATATATATATATATATATATATATATATATATATATATATATATATATATATATATATATATATATATATATGTCGTGCCGAATAGGCAGAACTTCGATTTTGGCTTAAATAGCAACGCTCTTCTTGCCATATAAGAGAAGTGAAAATTTGTGTATGCAATAACTTCGCCAAAATCATTCTGAACATAACGAAAAAATATATTTAATTGAGTTTGTTTATTATTAAATTAATGTTAACGTATCTAAAATATATTTAGTTGGTTAGGCTAAATTAAATTGCGCTTGTTGTAATAAGGTTAGGTAGGTTTTCAAAGTTTCTCTTGGTACAAAATTATAAATATTTACATTAACATAAATGAAAAATATATCTTTAAACGTATAAGAGAAATTTTAGAAAGAACTTAATTTTAGATGAGTTCTTGCTAATTGACCAGTTTTACCTAATCGGCACGACATATATATATATATATATATATATATATATATATATATATATATATATATATATATATATATATATATATATGTCGTGCCGATTAGGTAAAACTGGTCAATTAGCAAGAACTCATCTAAAATTAAGTCCTTTCTAAAATTTTCTCTTATACGTTTAAAGATATATTTTTTTTCATTTATGTTAATGTAAGAATTTATATTTTTGTACGAAGAGAAACTTTGAAAACCTACCTAACCTTATTACAACAAGCGCAATTTAATTTAGCCTAACCCAACTAAATATATTTTAGATACGTTAACATTAATTTAATAATATACAAACACAATGAAATATATTTTTTTCGTTATGTTCAGAATGATTTTGGCGAAATTATTGCATACACAATTTTCACTTGTCTTATATGGCAAGGTGAGCGTTGCTATTTAAGCCAAAATCGCAAGTTTTACCTAATCGGCACGACATATATATATATATATATATATATATATATTTCAACACGTCGGCCGTTTCCCACTGAAGCGAGGTGGCCCAAAAGAAAAAACGAAAGTTTCTCCTTTTACATTTAGTATTATATACAGGAGAAGGGGTTACTAGCCCCTTGCTCCTGGCATTTTAGTCGCCTCTTACGACACGCATGGCTTACGGAGGAAGAATTCTGTTCCACTTCCCCATGCCACATTGCCCCCCTATCCACCCTATCATATGCCTTTTCCAGATCCATAAATGCCACAAAAACCTCTTTACCCTTATCCAAATACTGTTCACCTATATGTTTTACTGTAAATACTTGGTCTATACACCCCCTACCTTTCCTAAAGCCACCTTTTTCATCTGCTATTCTGCTCTCCGTCTTACTCTTAATTCTTTCACCAGATGTTGCAGGTGTATGGAATAGGAGGTAGGTTGCTGAAAGCAGTGAAGAGCTTTTATGAGGATAGTGAGGCTCAGGTTAGAGTGTGTAGGAGAGAGGGAGATTATTTCCCAGCAAAAGTAGGCCTTAGACAAGGATGTGTGATGTCACCATGGTTGTTCAATATATTTATAGATGGGGTTGTAAGAGAAGTGAATGCGAGGGTCTTGGCAAGAGGTGTGGGGTTAAAAGACAAAGAATCAAATACAAAGTGGGAGTTGTCACAGTTGCTTTTTGCTGATGACACTGTGCTTTTGGGAGATTCTGGTTGGTGGATGAATTTGGTAAGGTATGTAAAAGAAGAAAATTGAAAGTGAATATAGGAAAGAGTAAGGTGATGAGGATAACAAAAAGATTAGGTGACGAAAGATTGGATATCAGATTTGAGGGAGAGAGTATGGAGGAGGTGAATGTATTCAGATATTTGGGAGTGGACATGTCAGCAGATGGGTCTATGAAGGATGAGGTGAATCATAGAATTGATGAGGGGAAAAGGGTGAGTGGTGCACTTCGGAGTCTGTGGAGACAAAGAACTTTGTCCTTGGAAGTTAGGAGGGGAATGTATGAGAGTATAGTTATACCAACACTCTTATAAGGGTGTGAAGCATGGGTGATGAATGTTGCAACGAGGAGAAGGCTGGAGGCAGTGGAGATGTCATGTCTGAGGTCAATGTGTGGTGTGAATATAATGCAGAGAATTCGGAGTTTGGAAATTAGGAGGAGGTGCGGGATTACCAAAACTATTATCCAGAGGGCTGAGGAGGGGTTGTTGAGGTGGTTCGGACATGTAGAGAGAATGGAACGAAACAGAATTACCTCGAGAGTGTATAAATCTGTACTAAATATATTTTAGATACGTTAACAATAATTTAATAATAAACAAACACAATGAAATATATTTTTTTCGTTAGGTTCAGAATGATTTTTGAGAAATTATTGCATACACAAATTTTCGCTTGTCTTATATGGCAAGAAGAGCGTTGCTATTTAAGCCAAAATCGAGAGTTTTACCTAATCGGCACGACATATATATATATATATATATATATATATATATATTTTTGAAATATATTTTTTTCATTATGTTCAGAATGATTTTGGCGAAATTATTGCATACACAAATTTTCACTTGTCTTATATGGCAAGGTGAGCGTTGCTATTTAAGCCAAAATTGCAAGTTTTACCTAATCGGCACGACATATATATATATATATATATATATATATATATATATATATATATATATATATATATATATATATATATATGTCGTGCCGATTAGGTAAAACTGCAATTGGCTTAATAGCAACGCTCACCTGCCATATAAGACAAGTGAAATTTGTGTATGCATAATTTCAAAATCATTCTGAACATAATGAAAAAATATATTTCATTGTGTTTGTTTATTATTAAATTAATGTTAACGTATCTAAAATATATTTAGTTGGGTTAGGCTAAATTAAATTGCCCTTGTTGTAATAAGGTTAGGTAGGTTTTCAAAGTTTCTCTTGGTACAAAATTATAAATTCTTACATTAACATAAATGAAAAAATATATCTTTAAACGTATAAGAGAAATTTTTAGAAAGGACTTAATTTTAGATGAGTTCTTGCTAATTGACCAGTTTTACCTAATCGGCACGACATATATATATATATATATATATATATATATATATATATATATATATATATATATATATATATATATATATATATATATATATATATATATATATATATATGCCTAACACTTCGCAAACAGGCGAAATTATTTACAAACATTGTCTCGACGTCCACAGTAGGACTCGAACCTGCAAACTCTGTATCAGAGTCCACAGTACTTTACCATGGTGCCAGACCCCAAATAAGTATGGGCAACTAGTGGGAACTAGACTATGTTTCCGCATACCCCGGGGCACCATGCTTGTTTTCAAAGTTATTTCATCCAATCACAAACCATCGTCTAGTTTCGACTAGCTGCCCATACTTACCTGGGGTCTGGCTCCATGGTAAAGTACTGTGGACTCTGATACAGAGTTTGCAGGTTCGTGTCCTGCTGTGGACGTAGAGACAACCTAGTTGTGGTTGCAGGGGTCGAATCACAGCTCCTGGCCCCGCCTCTTCCCTGTCGCTACTAGGTCACTCTGCTTGCTCCATGAGGTTTATCATACCTCTTCTTAAAGCTATGTATGATTCCTGCCTCCACTACATCACTTTCCAGACTATTCCACTTCCTGACAATGCTGTGACTGAAGAAATACTTCCTAACATCTGAGTCTTCAACTTCCAACTGTGACCCCTTGTTGCTGTGTCCCATCTCTGGAACATTCTGTCTCTGTCCATGTTCTTGATTAATCTCAGTATTTTATATATCGTTATCATATCCCCCCCTATCTCTTCTGTCGTGTGTGTGTGTGTGTGTCATCTGTGTGTGTATGAGTGTGTGTGTGTTGTTTTGTGTGTGTGTTTTGTGTGTGTGTGTGTGTGTGTGTGTGTGTGTGTGTGTGTGTTTTGTGTGTTGTGTTTTGTGTGTGTGTTTGTGTTTGTGTGTATGTGTGTGTGCGTGTGCTCACCTAGTTGTGGTTGCAGGGTCGATTCATAGCTCCTGGCCCCACCTCTTCACTGGCCGCTACTCGGTCTCTGTTCCCGCTCCATGAGCTTTATCATACCTCTTCTTAAAGCTATGTATGGATCCTGCCTCCACTACATCACTTCCCAGGCTATTCCACTTCCTGACAATTCTGTGACTGAAGAAATACTTCCTAACATCCCCGTGATCTATCTGAGTCTTCAACTTCCAACTATTTCCAATTTTTTTGACCTTATCAGGCTGGTTAGGTTTGATGAGTAACGTTTTGTTTGTTCTCTTGTTATTTGACCCATTCTGTACTGTTTTTCATATAGGTGTTTTATATTAATAGATTTGAGTATGCTGGGTGTTAGCCAGGGACTGTTTAGTCTTTTAGCTGTGATTTGTTTAGTTTTTTAAGGCAATGCTTATTATAGAGGTATTGGGTCTTTTTAAGAAAATTATTAATACATAAGTCAGTATCTGTACAGTTGTCTATTTCTGTTTGCCAGTCAGTGTTTGTCATAGATGTTATGAAGTTATTAATAGCTGTCTCATTATGTAGTCTAAAGGTAACTTTAGTAGTCTCTAGTGGTAATTTTCCGAGGTTGGTTATGAGAAAGGTTGGGTAGTGGTCTGTGGTATTGTCTGTGATTATGCCTGATTTTAATGGGGATATGGTGTTAGTCCAGATATGGTCAAATAGAGAGGCACAGGTCTCAGAGATTCTTGTAGGTTTTGTTACTGTCGGGAGCAACAAGCAGTTGCTCATAGTGTTTGTGAATTTAGTTACTTGTGGGTCCTGATCTTGTAGGAGGTTTATATTGAAGTCTCCTGTGAGGATTAATTGGTCTTTGTTTATGTGTGCATCAGTAATCATACTTCCTAATTTTTCACTAAATTGTTTAATATTTGACTGTGGTAATCTATAGGTGTTTATCACTGTGAGAGGTTTTTGTAGGTATTTGGATTTAAACTTAGCTATTATATATTCTCCATGTTCATCTCTTGTGTATGTATTGTTGATACATTAAAGCTGGTCTGAGTAGAATATAGCTGTGCCACCCTCTTGTTGGTCTGGTCTACAATTGTGTATGGCTGTGTAACCAGGAATGGCGTAGATATCTGTAGTGTTAGTATTAGGCTTTAGCCAGGTTTCAGTGAGAGCAATGATGGACATACTGGCCTGTAGTGAGTTTAATAATGCATTGACGTCATCAAAATGTTTGCTTAAAGATCTGACATTGTAGTTAAAGATAGTTTTGTTATTGTTGGCTTTGAGTAGTGTTTTTGCCTGTTCTGCTGTGTAGTAATGACAGTTATTGTTAGGTTCATGTAAGTCATTTAATAAGAGGTTGATATCAGGATCAATGTTTGGAATCATAAGATTTAGTGTGATTCTATAATTAAACTTAAAAATAGAACAATGCAAGTAGACTTAAGAATAGGACAATGCAAAAGGAGTTCTTGGCACGTGAGTTAGTACGTTGGATATGTTTACAAAAATGAATAAATGAACTATGGTAGTCAAAGGTATTCTAGTGAGACTAAGAAGGAAGAAGATAAAGAAGATAAAGGTGTTTTAGTGAGAATGAAGAAGAGGAAGAACACCTTTATGACCATTTATATTAAGAGAACAAACCTGCGTCAAACTCGTCGCAGCTCCGAGGGTCGTCGGTGTCTGCCAAGGTGCTGGTAGGCTTCTGTTCCCTTTTCAACCCTGCTGTAACCTGTAATATAATACAAAGCTACAAAAAACGCGTATAGATAGTTCACATTGTAGCAAACAATACAGCACAAACACCACCATGAAAAATAACTACAGCAAGAACATAAGAATAATGACCACAGGAAGAACATGAATAATGATCACGTAAAGAACATGAGTAAGAATAATGACCACATAAAAACTTGAATGAGAATAAAGACCACATAAAAAAAACACGAATATGAATAATGACTACAGGAAGAGCATGAATGTGAATTATGACTATAGGAAGAGCATGAATGTGAATTATGACTACAGGAAGAGCATGAATGTGAATTATGACTACAGGAAGAGCATGAATGTGAATTATGACTACAGGAAGAGCATGAATGTGAATTATGACTATAGGAAGAGCATGAATGTGAATTATGACTATAGGAAGAGCATGAATGTGAATAATGACTACAGGAAGAGCATGAATGTGAATTATGACTATAGGAAGAGCATGAATGTGAATTATGACTACAGGAAGAGCATGAATGTGAATTATGACTATAGGAAGAGCATGAATACGAGTCTGAGAGTATTAAATAAAATAATGCAGAGAGGTATGACGAAGGTATTCATATTAAACAAATAAAAGTCTCGGTCTAGGCATGAAGAATGGAAGTGAGAGAGAGCGAGAGAGATTTTTTTTTGACATTTCAATATATTTCCGTTGGCTTTCTTCTCTAATTCTTCCCCTCCCTCCTTCCTTTCGTCCTCTCAGCTTCCCTTCCTCCTTATCTTCTCTTCCTCCCTCCTTCCTTCCATCCTCTCAGCTTTCTTCACCCTCTTCTCACCTTCCTTCCTTCCGTGTGTGTGTCTGAGTGCCTCTTACCTGGGTGTTCTTACAACCAAACCACCAGAAGGCAGCTGGTCGGGGGAAGGGCGGTGTGTCCAGATCCACACTGGACTCCGCCTTGCTTGCCTTCCAGTAGTCTCCATCCTGAAGGAGAAATATATCTCTTAGGATCATCTTCATCCCATGCTTTCTCTGGTCTTCTCTATTTGTTTTGTATAATCTGCAGCTTTTGTAAAAGCAAAAATAAAGTTAGTTGTGGCAACTTGTAAGTTGATTTAGGCACAGGTACACATAGTACAAATATTATACATTGTGTAAATTGCCTGGATAACCGAAAAACGTCAGACAAAGTGATTTATTTCCGTTGGGGTCCTTGTAAACTGTTTATCTACTCCATGGCAGTGGAGAAACTTAACTAAACTGTTTTCCTTAAGAATAAAGTGCCCTTCCACCTTCGTCTGCCAACTCTGCTAACTTACCTTGAAGAAATAGTATGCGTTTTGATGATAGAGAATGGCAGCATCTAAGTTTGCTGGAAGACCTCTCCAAGAGGAGAGGTTCCTCTCCACTGCTTTCTTGTTCGTGTCTGGGAATCTTCCTCTCCGACTCCCTTTGTTTCGATAGGGTTGTGAGGACTGTGTGTAGAAGCGCCAGTACTGAGACCCCTGAAACGTGAACCAGAAAAGAGAACGTCAGGTGAGAGTGTTTCTCTTACGGTGAGGACGGAGGATTGAACTTTGCGCTGAATGACCCACTGGTTTAGCGCTTTAAAATATAATAATAATAATAATAATAATAATAATAATAATAATAATAATAATAATAATAATAATAATAATAATATATTTATTTACTACAAGTACATGTACATGGTATACAGGCCTAGCTGACATCAATGACATACTACTATATAGAAAGTCCCTTGTTATGCAGAGCATTTCGGGCAGATTAGGTCAGTGTCCTAGGATGCGACTCACACCAGTCGACTAACACCCAGGTACCCATTTTACTGATGGAGAACATAGACAACAGGTGTAAAGAAACACGCCCAATGTTTCTGCCCTGGCTGGGAATCGAACCCAGGCGAGAGCTTTAGTTGAGCTGTAATATAAAGTATTGCTTTAAATTCTATAAAAAAAAATGATCTGGTGGATGAAGGGCGTAATTTACTGGTATATTCCAGCAGTAAAAAACTCTAGTAAAAGACAAAAGTAAAATATTAATGTGATGTTGAACACGCAGCTTCCACAGTGTTGCACACGCAGCTTCCACAGTGTTGCACACGCTGCTTAGACAGTGTTGCACACGCAGCTTCCACAGTGTTGCACACGCAGCTTCCACAGTGTTGCACACGCAGCTTCCACAGTGTTGCACACGCAGCTTCCACAGTGTTGCACACGCAGCTTCCACAGTGTTGCACACGCAGCTTCCACAGTGTTGCACACGCATCTTCCACAGTGTTGCACACGCAGCTTCCACAGTGTTGCACACGCAGCTTCCACAGTGTTGCACACGCTGCTTCCACAGTGTTGCACACGCAACTGCCAGTGTTGCACACGCAGCTTCTACAGTGTTGCACACGCAGCTTCCACAGTGTTGCACACGCTGCTTCCACAGTGTTGCACACGCAGCTTTCACAGTGTCGCACACGCTGCTTCCACAGTGTTGCACACGCATCTTCCACAGTGCTGCACACGCAGCTTCCACAGTGTTGCACACGCTGCTTCCACAGTGTTGCACACGCAGCTTCCACAGTGTTGCACACGCTGCTTCCACAGTGTTGCACACGCAGCTTCCACAGTGTTGCACACGCAGCTTCCACAGTGTTGCACACGCAGCTTCCACAGTGTTGCACACGCAGCTTCCACAGTGTTGCACACGCACCTTCCACAGTGTTGCACACACTGCTTCCACAGTGTTGCACACGCTGCTTCTACAGTGTTGCACACGCTGCTTCTACAGTGTTGCACACGCAGCTTCCACAGTGTTGCACACGCTGCTTCTACAGTGTTGCACACGCAGCTTCCACAGTGTTGCACACGCAGCTTCCACAGTGTTGCACACGCAGCTTCCACAGTGTTGCACACGCTGCTTCCACAGTGTTGCACACGCAACTGCCAGTGTTGCACACGCTGCTTCCACAGTGTTGCACACGCTGCTTCCACAGTGTTGCACACGCAGCTTCCACAGTGTTGCACACGCAGCTTCCACAGTGTTGCACACGCAGCTTTCACAGTGTTGCACACGCTGCTTCCACAGTGTTGCACACGCTGCTTCCACAGTGTTGCACACGCAGCTTTCATAGTATTGCACACGCAGCTTCCACAGTGTTGCACACGCTGCTTCTACAGTATTGCACACGCAGCTTCCACAGTGTTGCACACGCTGCTTCCACAGTGTTGCACACGCAGCTTCCACAGTGTTGCACACGCAGCTTCCACAGTGTTGCACACGCAGCTTCCACAGTGTTGCACACGCAGCTTCCACAGTGTTGCACACGCAGCTTCCACAGTGTTGCACACGCAGCTTTCATAGTGTTGCACACGCAGCTTTCACAGTGTTGCACACGCTGCTTCCACTGTGTTGCACACGCTGCTTCCACAGTGTTGCACACGCTGCTTCTACAGTGTTGCACACGCTGCTTCTACAGTGTTGCACACGCATCTTCTACAGTGTTGCACACGCTGCTTCTACAGTGTTGCACACGCATCTTCTACAGTGTTGCACACGCTGCTTCTACAGTGTTGCACACGCAGCTTCCACAGTGTTGCACACGCAGCTTCCACAGTGTTGCACACGCAGCTTCCACAGTGTTGCACACGCAGCTTCCACAGTGTTGCACACGCAGCTTCCACAGTGTTGCACACGCTGCTTCCACAGTATTGCACACGCTGCTTCTACAGTGTTGCACACGCTGCTTCTACAGTGTTGCACACGCATCTTCTACAGTGTTGCACACGCAGCTTCCACAGTGTTGCACACGCTGCTTCTACAGTGTTGCACACGCAGCTTCCACAGTGTTGCACACGCAGCTTCCACAGTGTTGCACACGCAGCTTCCACAGTGTTGCACACGCTGCTTCTACAGTGTTGCACACGCTGCTTCTACAGTGTTGCACACCCTGCTTCCACAGTGTTGCACACGCAGCTTCCACAGTGTTGCACACGCTGCTTCCACAGTGTTGCACACGCTGCTTCCA
Source organism: Cherax destructor (assembly GCA_009830355.1). Lineage (NCBI taxonomy): Eukaryota > Metazoa > Arthropoda > Malacostraca > Decapoda > Parastacidae > Cherax > Cherax destructor. Next base: position 13,545 of record WNWK01032684.1, read on the forward strand.
CAGTGTTGCACACGCTGCTTCCACCGTGTTGCACACGCTGCTTCCACAGTGTTGCACACGCTGCTTCCATAGTGTTGCACACGCAATTTTCACAGTGTTGCACACGGAGCTTCCACAGTGTTGCACACGGAGCTTCCACAGTGTTGCACACGCAGCTTCCACAGTGTTGCACACGCTGCTTCCACAGTGTTGCACACGCTGCTTCCACAGTGTTGCACACGCTGCTTCCACAGTGTTGCACACGCAGCTTTCACAGTGTTGCACACGCAGCTTTCACAGTGTTGCACACGCTGCTTCCACAGTGTTGCACACGCAGCTTTCACAGTGTTGCACACGCTGCTTCCAGTGTTGCACACGCAGCTTTCACAGTGTTGCACACGCTGCTTCCACAGTGTTGCACACGCTGCTTCCACAGTGTTGCACACGCTGCTTCCACAGAGTTGCACACGCTGCTTCCACAGTGTTGCACACGCTGCTTCCACAGTGTTGCACACGCAGCTTCCACAGTGTTGCACACGCAGCTTCCACAGTGTTGCACACGCTGCTTCCATTATCCATTATACATTATCATGTATCTTTCTCGCCTGCGTTCCATGGAATACAGATCAAGGGACTTCAACCATTCCCAGTAAATTAGGTGCTTTATCGTACTTATGTGTGCCGTGAAAGTTCTCTGTACACTCTCCAGGTCAGCAATTTCGCCAGACTTGAAGGGGGCCGTTAGTGTACAGCAATATTCCAGCCCAGAGAGAACAAGTGATTTGAAGAGAAGCATCATGGGCTTGGCATCCCTTGTTTTGAAGGTTCTTATTATTCATCCAATCATTTTTCTAGCAGATGTGGTAGATACATTGTTGCGGTCTTTGAAGGTGAGATCCTCAGGCATTATAACTCCCAAGTCTTTCACATTAGTTTTTTGCTATGTGGTTTGGCTAGTATTTGTTGTATACCCTGATACAGTTTTAATTTCTTCAAATTTTCCATAACTGAGTAGTTGAAACTTCTCTTCACTGAAATTCATATTTATTGTTTTGAGTGGTCCATTTGAAGATTTGGTTGAGGTCCGCTTGGATTCTTGCGGTGTCTTCGATGGAGGTCACTGTCAAGGCAATTCGGATGTCATCCACAAAGGAAGACACCCTGACATCTCTGTTTATTCAGATTCAGAAATGAAGATGAGGAATAGGATGAGATCTAGTACAGTGCCTTGTGGAACAGAGCTTTTCACTGTAGCTGCCTCAGACTTTACTCTGTGTACTATTATTCTTTGTGGTCTATTTGTCAGGAAGTTATAGATCCACCTACCAACTTTTTCCTGTTATTCCTTTATCACACATTTTGTGTGCTATTACACCATGGTCACACTTGTCGAAAGCTTTTGTAAAGTCTGTGTATACTACATCTGTATTTTATCCTCTATAACATCCAGGACCTTGCCATAGTGGGCCAGTAGCTGGGACAGGCAGGAGCGACCTGCTATAAACCCGTGTTGCCCTGGGTTGTGTAACTGATGAGTATTTAGGTGGTTGGCGATCTTACTTCTTAGAACCTTTCAAAGATTTTTATGATATGGGACGTTAGTGTTATCGGTCAGTAGTTCTTTGCAATTGCTTTACTGCCACCTTTGTAGAGTGGGGCTATGTCTGTTGCTTTTAGTGACTGTGGGATAATCCCAGTGTCCATGCTCCCTCTCCATAGGATGTTAAAAGCACGTGATAGGGGCTTCTTGCAGTTCTTGATGAACACGGAGTTCCATGAGTCTGGGCCTGGGGCAGAGTGCATATGGATTTTATGTACGTTTTATAGTTTAAATCCCTTACAACAAACTTCCCTCCTGATAGATTTGAGCAGTTCTTGTGTGTGTGTGTGTGTGTGTGTGTGTGTGTGTGTGTGTGTGTGTGTGTGTGTGTGTGTGTGTGTGTGTGTGTGTGTGTGTTTGGTGCCAAATAGGGAAAAATTGGTCAATTAACAAGAACTCATTTAAAATTACGTCCTTCCTAAAATTTTCTCTTATTCATTTAAAGATATATTTTTTCCTTTGTATTAATGTAAAAATTAATAATGTTGTACTAAAAGAACCATACAAAACTTACCTAACCTTATTATAATAACAAGCGCAATTTAATTTAGCCTAATCCAACTAAATATATTTTGGATAAGATTACATTAATTTAATAATAAACAATCATAATGATATATATTTTTTTCGTTAGGTTCAGAATGATTTTTGCGAAACTATTGCATACACAAATTATCGCTTGTTTTAATCTGCAAGAAGAGCGTTGCTATTTAAGCCAAAATCCCAAGTTTTACCTATTCGGCACGACACACACACACACACACACACACACACACATGGCATGGTGGCTAGCGCTCTTGCTTAACGCACGGAGGGCCCGGGTTCAATTCCCGGCGGGGCCGAAACATTTCGAAGTGTTTCGTTACACACACACACATACACACACACATACAACAGGCCTAGTGTCTAATCGACATGTGCCTAGGACAAAATGGTGACGAACACACACACAAAGACTGCAAACCTCACTCAAAGAAAAAGATCTTGGGGTGAGTATAATACCGAGCACATCTCCTGAGGCACACATCAATCAGATAACTGCTGCAGCATATGGGCGGCTGGCAAACCTAAGAATAGCGTTCCAATACCTCACCAAGGAATCATTCAAGACTCTGTATACCATATACGTCAGGCCCATACTGGAGTATGCAGCACCAGTTTGGAACCCACACCTGGTCAAGCACGTCAAGAAATTAGAGAAAGTGCAAAGGTTTGCAACAAGACTCGTCCCAGAGCTAAGGGGATTGTCCTACGAAGAAAGGTTAAGGGAAATCGGCCTGACGACACTAGAGGACAGGAGGGTTAGGGGAGACATGATAACGACATATAAAATACTGCGAGGAATAGATAAGGTGGACAGAGACAAGATGTTCCAGAGAGGGGACACAGAAACAAGGGGTCACAATTGGAAGTTGAAGACTCCTATGAGTCAAAGGGATGTTAGGAAGTATTTATTCAGTCATAGAGTTGTCAGGAAGTGGAATAGCCTAGAAAGCGACATAGTGGAGGCAGGAACCATACATAGTTTTAAGACTAGGTTTGATAAAGCTCATGGAGCAGGGATAGAGAGGACCTAGTAGCAATCAGTGAAGAGGCGGGGCCAGGAGCTATGAATCGACCCCTGCAACCACAAAAAGGTGAGTAAATAGGTGAGTACACACCCACACACACAGTAAGACGGAGAGTAGGACAGCAGATGAACAAGGAGGCTTTAGGAATGGTAGGGAGTGTGTAGACCAAGTGTTTACAGTGAAACTTAGAGGGGAACAGTATTTACATAAGGGTAAAGAGGTTTTTGTGACATTAACGGATTTGAAAAAAGTGTATGACAGGTTGGATAGGGAAGGGGAGGCAATATGGCAGACCTTCCAAATGTATGGAATAGGAGGTAGGTAATTGAAAGCAGTGAAGAGTTTATACGAGGATAGTGAGGCTCAGGTTAGAGTATGTAGGAGAGAAGGAGATTATTTCACAGTAAAAGTCACCATGGTTGTTCAATATATTTATAGATGGGGTTGTAAGAGAAGTGAATGTTGGAGTGTTGGCAAGAGGTGTGGGGTTAAAAGATAAAGATTCTAACACAAAGTGGGAGTTGTCAGAGTTGTTCTTTGCTGATGACACTGTGCTTTAGGGGGATTCTGAAGAGAAGTTGCAGAGGTTGGTGGATGAGTTTGGTAAGGTATGTAAAAGAAGGAAACTAAAAAGTGAATATAGGAAAGAGTAAGGTGATGAGGATAACAAAAAATTAGATAACGAAAGATTGGATATCAGATTGAAGGGAGAGAGTATGGAGGAGGTGAATGTATTCAGATATTTTGGAGTGGACGTGTCAGCAGTTGGGTCCGTGAAAGATGAGGTGAAACATAGAACTGATGAGGGAAAAAGGGTGAGTGGAGCACTTCGGAGTCTGTGGAAACAAAGAACTTTGTCCATGGAAGTAAAGAGGGGAATGTATGAGAGTATAGTTATACCAACACTCTTATATGGGTGTGAAGCATGGGTGGTGAATGTTGCAACGAGGAGAAGGCTGGAGGCAGTGGAGATGTCATGTCTGAGGTCAATGTGTGGTGTGAATATAATGCAGAGAATTCGTAGTTTGGAAATTAGGAGGAGGTGCGGGATTACCAAAACTATTATCCAGAGAGCTGAGGAGGGGTTGTTGAGGTGGTTCGGACATGTAGAGATGATGGAAGAAAATAGAATGACTTCGAGAGTGTATAAATCTGTAGTGGAGGAAAGGTGGGGTAGGTGTCGGCCTAGGAAAGGTTGGAGGGAGGGGGAAAAGGAGGTTTTGTGTGCGAGGGGCTTGGACTCTCAGCAAGCATGCGTGAGCGTGTTAGATAGGAGCGAATGGAGACAAATGGTTTTTAATACTTGACGTACTGTTGGAGTGTAAGCAAGGTAACATTTATGAAGGGATTCAGGGAAACCGGCAGGCCGGACTTGAGTGCTGGAGACGGGAAGTACAGTGCCTGCACTCTGAAGGAGGGGTGTTAATGTTGCAGTTTTGTAGCTGTAGTGTAAGCATTCCTCCTGCAAGACAGTGATGGAGTGAATGATGGTGAAAATTTATCTTTTTTTGGGCCACCCTGCTTAAGTGGGAGACGGCCGATGTGTTACTACTAATAATAATCTCTCTCTCTCTCTCTCTCTCTCTCTTATATATATATATATATATATATATATATATATATATATATATATATATATATGTATTTATATATGTATGTATGTGTGTGTACTCACCTAATTGTGGTTGCAGGGGTCGAGACTCAGCTCCTGGCCCCGCCTCTTCGCTGTCCGCTACTGTGTGTGTGTGTATGTGTAATATTGCTTTAAGAAATGCCTCATATATGTAACCCTAAAACAGTTATATAAAACAGTGTTTTACAGCCCTGAAATAAATCTTACAAATCCTGAAACAATAATATATAACTTTACATTAATGTTGTACAACAACGAACCAATATTTCACAACCCTGAAATATCGTTATAAAGTCTTGTATTACAATAATATGTTACCCTGGAGGAATAATATCCTTATCTATATTAACACCTAAATGAGTTGAAAAGTGTTTGTCTACTCTTTCTCCCAGATGGATGACCAGGAGTCGCCCAGTACAACCAGTACTAACCCCAGTACAACCAGTACTAACCCCATTACAGCCAGTACTAACCCCATTACAGCCAGTACTAACCCTATTACAACCAGTACTAACCCCAGTACAACCAGTACTAACCCCATTACAGCCAGTACTAACCCCAGTACAACCAGTACTAACCCCAGTACAACCAGTACTAACCCCAGTACAACCAGTACTAACCCCAGTACAACCAGTACTAACCCCAGTACAACCAGTACTAACCCCAGTACAACCAGTACTAACCCCAGTACAACCAGTACTAACCCCATTACAGCCAGTACTAACCCCAGTACAACCAGTACTAACCCCATTACAGCCAGTACTAACCCCAGTACAACCAGTACTAACCCCAGTACAACCAGTACTAACCCCATTACAGCCAGTACTAACCCCAGTACAACCAGTACTAACCCCAGTACAACCAGTACTAACCCCAGTACAACCAGTACTAACCCCAGTACAACCAGTACTAACCCCAGTACAACCAGTACTAACCCCAGTACAACCAGTACTAACCCCATTACAGCCAGTACTAACCCCAGTACAACCAGTACTAACCCCATTACAGCCAGTACTAACCCCAGTACAACCAGTACTAACCCCAGTACAACCAGTACTAACCCCATTACAGCCAGTACTAACCCTATTACAACCAGTACTAACCCCAGTACAACCAGTACTAACCCCATTACAGCCAGTACTAACCCCAGTACAACCAGTACTAACCCCAGTACAACCAGTACTAACCCCAGTACAACCAGTACTAACCCCAGTACAACCAGTACTAACCCCAGTACAACCAGTACTAACCCCAGTACAACCAGTACTAACCCCAGTACAACCAGTACTAACCCTTCAACCCAACAAACATTTACAAGATAGATGGTGCGGACAATACGGATATTACCTCAGTTTTCATCCTACCTTGAAGAAGTAGATGACATTATTCTCGAAGGAGCTGGTGGCGGAGTCCAAGTTATCAGGGATACCAGGAAAACCTCTGCTGATTTTCTTAGGGTATCCCTCGCTCGGATCCTGATTATTGTAACGCCAGTATTTGTCTCCCTGGAAAAAAAGAAAGTTTGTATATATATACGTATTTGTTTTATTAACACATCGGCCGTCTCCCACTAAGGCAGGGTGGCCCGAAAAAGAAAATAATCATCATCATTCACTCCATCACTGTCTTGCCAGAGGAATGATTACACTACAGTTATAAAACTGTAACATTAA
>WNWK01032685.1:0-21714 GCA_009830355.1 Cherax destructor
GGAATTTTGATAATTGCAGGTAATGTGAGCACCACACCTGTGTGTGTGATTCCGTCACATATATACATTATTATAAACAAGTAGCACTTTAAACAGGATTCAAGCAGCACTTTAAACAAGGTTCAAGCAGCACTTTAAACAAGGTTCAACAGGATTCAAGCAGCACTTTAAACAAGGTTCAAGCAGCACTTTAAACAAGGTTCAAGCAGCACTTTAAACAAGGTTCAAGCAGCACTTTAAACAAGGTTCAAGCAGCACTTTAAACAAGGTTCAAGCAGCACTTTAAACAAGGTTCAAGCAGCACTTTAAACAAGGTTCAAGCAGCACTTTAAACAAGGTTCAAGCAGCACTTTAAAGAAGGTTCTACCAGGTCTTTAATAAAGAATAACGCAGAAACAGCTAGGTGTGTGCGGGTAAATGTCTCTCGTCTGACCTTTATAGCGGTTCAGCTTGGTCAATCATAGATTAGGTCGCACCAGGAGGGGGTCACAGGTCAAGGATCAGTGTGGAGGTTGCGGGCCAAGGCTCAGCGGGAAGGTCATGGTTCAAAGATCAGCGAAGAGGTCACAGGTCAAGGATTAGCGGGGAGGTCATGGATCAAGACTCAGCGGGGAGGTCAGAGAAGCGGAGGAGAGATACAAGATATACGTGGAAGATACTCCGGGGTCAGCATCTACATACTGCCATAACAACATACTGGAGTGAGAGGTATGAGACAAAATGTCAAATAAACCCAGTGGTAAAGCAGGGGCGCCGTGGGCACAATAAGAGAACACTGTATCAACATCTGTGGTCCCAGACTATTCAATACCTTACCACAAAAATTCAGAAACACAGCGGAAGCAGGTGTAGAAGTCTTCAAGAGGAAACTGGACAGATCAACCAGGCAGTGATGGATACGCGAGTCAGCGGGCCGACAGCAACAGCCTGGTTAAGCAGGGAAGCACCAGACAAGGAGAGGCAAGAGAAGCACAATATATAAGATAAACACTGAAGTTATACTTCACTCAGAAAGTGAGGTGTCACCTCTACATTAACCACATTAAATGTTCGTCTCTTGTTTCTTGTAATTCCTCTGAAGATGTGTGAAACGCATGAAAGAACTCAGGTGTTTTCTCCTATTTTCAATGTGGTATTTTTTATATATGTTTCTATGCAAAACAATCACTGTGTGGGGGAGTTGAATGATAGCTCTAGGCCTTTCGTGTTGCAATCAACACATCATCACGGGGCTTGCAATGTTGCAGAAAATAGGATGAAGTCCAAACAAATACGTTCAAAGGAAATGTTTATACTTGAACAAAAACACTCGTTATTAACCAGGTTAACTTCTTCATTATTAACCAGGTTAACTTCTTCATTATTAACCAGGTTAACTTCTTCATTATTAACCAGGTTAATGAGCTCATTATTAACCAGGTTAACTTCTTCATTATTAACCAGGTTAACTTGTTCATTATTAACCAGGTTAGCTTCTTCATTATTAACCAGGTTAATGAGCTCATTATTAACCAGGTTAACTTCTTCATAATTAACCAGGTTAATGCGCTCGTTATTTACCAGGTTAACTTCATCATTATTAACCAGGTTAGCTTCTTCATTATTAACCAGGTTAATGAGCTCATTATTAACCAGGTTAACTTCTTCAAAGGTTAATGTTTTTTTACCAGGTTAATACTCATTATTAACCAGGTTAACTTCTTCATAATTAACCAGGTTAATGCGCTCGTTATTTACCAGGTTAACTTCATCATTATTAACCAGGTTAACTTCTTCATTATTAACCAGGTTAACTTCTTCATTATTAACCAGGTTAACTTCTTCATTATTAACCAGGTTAACTTCTTCATTATTAACCAGGTTAACTTCTTCATTATTAACCAGGTTAATGAGCTCATTATTAACCAGGTTAACTTCTTCATTATTAACCAGGTTAACTTCTTCATTATTAACCAGGTTAATGAGCTCATTATTAACCAGGTTAACTTCTTCATAATTAACCAGGTTAATGAGCTCATTATTAACCAGGTTAACTTCTTCATTATTAACCAGGTTAATAGCTTCTTATTAACCAGGTTAACTTCTTCATTATTAACCAGGTTAATGGCTCATTATTAACCAGGTTAACTTCATTATTAACCAGGTTAACTTCTTCATTATTAACCAGGTTAACTTCTTCATTATTAACCAGGTTAACTTCTTCATTATTAACCAGGTTAACTTCTTCATTATTAACCAGGTTAACTTCTTCATTATTAACCAGGTTAATGCGTTCATTATTAACCAGGTTAACTTCTTCATTATTAACCAGGTTAACTTCTTCATTATTAACCAGGATAATGAGCTCGTTATTAACCAGGTTAACTTCTTCATTATTAACCAGGTTAATGAGCTCATTATTAACAAGGTTAACTTCTTCATTATTAACCAGGTTAACTTGTTCATTATTAACCAGGTTAGCTTCTTCATTATTAACCAGGTTAATGAGCTCATTATTAACCAGGTTAACTTCTTCATTATTAACCAGGTTAATGAGCTCATTATTAACCAGGTTAACTTCTTCATAATTAACCAGGTTAATGCGCTCGTTATTTACCAGGTTAACTTCTTCATTATTAACCAGGTTAACTTCTTCATTATTAACCAGGTTAAATTCTTCATTATTAACCAGGTTAATGCGCTCGTTATTAACCAGGTTAACTTCTTCATTATTAACCAGGTTAACTTCTTCATTATTAACCAGGTTAACTTCTTCATTATTAACCAGGTTAACTTCTTCATTATTAACCAGGTTAACTCTTCATTATTAACCAGATTAACTCCTTCATTATTAACTAGGTTAACTGCTACATTATTAACCAGGTTAATGCGCTCATTATTAACCAGGTTAACTTCTTCATTATTAACCAGGTTAACTTCTTCATTATTAACCAGGTTAATGCGCTCGTTATTAACCAGGTTAACTTCTTCATTATTAACCAGGTTAATGCGCTCGTTATTAACCAGGTTAATGCGCTCGTTATAACCAGGTTAATGCGCTCGTTATTAACCAGGTTAATGCGCTCGTTATTAACCAGGTTAACTTCTTCATTATTAACCAGGTTAATGCGATCGTTATTACCAGGTTAATGCGCCTTCTTATTAACCAGTTAACTTCTTACAGCTTATTAACCAGGTTAATGCGATCGTTATTAACCAGGTTAACTTCTTCATTATTAACCAGGTTAACTCCTTCATTATTAACCAGTTAACTCCTTCATTATTAACTAGGTTAACTGCCTACATTATTAACCAGGTTAATGCGCTCATTATTAACCAGGTTAATGCGCTCATTATTAACCAGGTTAATGCGCTTATTATTAACCAGGTTAACGCCTCATCTACAGGTAGACGCCTCATTATTGAAGCTAGGTGACTGCGCTCCTGATTACAGTGACGCCCCTGGCTACAGGACGCCTCCTGGCTACAGTTGACGCTCCTGGCTCAGTGACGCCCCTGGCTACAGTGACGCCCTGGACAGTGACGCCCCTGGCTACAGTGACGCCCTGGCTACAGTGACGCCCCTGGCTACAGTGACGCCCCTGGCTACAGTGACGCTCCTGGCTACAGTGACGCTCCTGTGGACAGTGACGCCCCTGGCTACAGTGACGCTCCTGGCTACAGTGACGCCCCTGGCTACAGTGACGCCCCTGACTACAGTGACGCCCCTGGCTACAGTGACGCCCCTGGCTACATTGACGCCCCTGGCTACAGTGACGCCCCTGGCTACAGTGACGCCCCTGGCTACAGTGACGCCCCTGGCTACAGTGACGCCCCTGGCTACAGTGACGCCCCTTACTACAGTGACGCCCCTGGCTACAGTGACGCCCCTGGCTACAGTGACGCTCCTGGCTACAGTGACGCCCCTGGCTACAGTGACGCCCCCCTGGGGCAACAGCCCCTCGTCTCAACCCGTGTGTCTGACCCAGCAAAATCAGACGCCCTATAATGGGATTACAGATCATAGCTGATAAAAGCGACACACCAGACACACACGTCTACAATAGAAGTGTAAATGAATAGACGTTTGTCTGAGAAAATGGAGATTTCCCAAGACCGGGAAAAATCCGAAAATATATGATTGGATACTCAAGAAACACCCAGGGTCTTAATTACCTACAACCCGCATCTCAGAGTGAAGGAATCAGCTTAATTCTGACTGTGAAAGGTCGAGAGAGCTGGTACCTAGTGTCTATAAAGCATGGGTCAGCAGATATTTGTCTATAAAAGAGGGTGGGAGGTAGCAACAGTTTGATTCGTGATTCTTGATTCGATATTGCAATTCGACGTGACAAGACGTGACAAGACGTGACAAGCCGGCCTGGTGACGTGTTAGCCGGGGCCGCTTTACCAGGTCTCCCGACGTAGAAACATTCGTGGCCAGTTTCGTGTGCGTGTTTCTCACGCCATGAATAGATATGTACATGTCAACGAGTGTAGCAAGTACCCCAGGTGTACCGTGTAGGTCACTCGCGTTAGCCGTCAGGCATCGTATGACAAGAAGACGGCAGAGGGGAGGCGTCCAGCGTCATCCCTTCAATCAAGACATCGATACCGGTGTTGACATAGTCAGGTGCGACACACATACCCCGGTAAGTCTTTATCAAACACTTTATTTAACCATTACGCTGGAGCAGAAGGGTTTATGGGAGGGGTAGATAAGACTGACCAATTAGACGCCATTACACACGGGCGATTACCCACCACCAGGTAAGACTCACCCACGACGTTCCAGGTACCATACCTGCAATACCTGAAGAATATACATCTTCAAGGCGAGTATTAAAAACTTGTTATTTAACCTTCCAAACAGCCCTGGTGGGTCTGTAGACGGTGATTTATGGAGGCGAAACACTTGGGGGGCTGCAAGTAGTTACCAGCTGTTATCAACAAAGATGAATATTAATCCACTTAGCGGTTCCTTAATTATAATAATCTTCTATTACTCTTCTTAACCAAAGTCCCAGACAGCAGTTTGGTTGGCACAGTAGTACAGTATGGTTGATACAGTAGTACAGTATGGTTGATACAGTAGTACAGTGACAGCAGTATGGATGACACAGTAGTACAGTGACAGCAATATGGTTGACACAATAGTACAGGGACAGCAGTATGGTTGACACAATAGTACAGTGACAGCAATATGGTTGACACAATAGTACAGTGACAGCAGTATGGTTGACACAGTAGTACAGTGACAGCAATATGGTTGACACAATAGTACAGTGACAGCAGTATGGTTGACACAATAGTACAGTGACAGCAGTATGGTTGACACAGTAGAACAGTGACAGCAGTATGGTTGACACAGTAGTACAGTGACAGCAGTATGGTTGACACAGTAGTACAGTGACAGCAGCATGGTTGATACAGTAGTACAGTGACAGCAGTATGGTTGACACAGTAGTACAGTGACAGCAGTATGGTTGACACAGTAGTAAGTGACAGCAGTATGGTTGACACAGTAGTACAGTGACAGCAGCATGGTTGATACAGTAGTACAGTGACAGCAGTATGGTTGACACAGTAGTACAGTGACAGCAGTATGGCTGACACAGTAGTACAGTGACAGCAGTATGGTTGACACAGTAGTACAGTGACAGCAGTATGGTTGACACAGTAGTACAGTGACAGCAGCATGGTTGATACAGTAGTACAGTGACAGCAGCATGGTTGATACAGTAGTACAGTGACAGCAGTATGGTTGACACAGTAGTACAGTGACAGCAGTATGGCTGACACAGTAGTACAGTGACCGCAGTATGGTTGACACAGTAGTACAGTGACAGCAGTACGGTTGACACAGTAGTACAGTGGCAGCAGCATGGTTGATACAGTAGTACAGTGAAAGCAGTATGGTTGACACAGTAGTACAGTGACAGCAGCATGGTTGATACAGTAGTACAGTGACAGCAGCATGGTTGATACAGTAGTACAGTGACAGCAGCATGGTTGATACAGTAGTACAGTGACAGCAGTATGGTTGACACAGTAGTACAGTGACAGCAGTATAGTTGACACAGTAGTACAGTATGGTTGATACAGTAGTACAGTGTGGTTGATACAGTAGTACAGTGACAGCAGTATGGTTGACACAGTAGTACAGTGAAAGCAGTATGGTTGACACAGTAGTACAGTGACAGCAGCATGGTTGATACAGTAGTACAGTGACAGCAGTATGGTTGACACAGTAGTACAGTGACAGCACTATGGTTGACACAGTAGTACAGTATGGTTGATACAGTAGTACAGTGTGGTTGATACAGTAGTACAGTGTGTTTGATACACTAGTACAGTGACAGCAGTATGGTTGACACAGTAGTACAGTAACAGCAGTATGGTTGATACAGTAGTACAGTGACAGCAGTATGATTGACACAGTAGTACAGTGACAGCAGTATGGTTGATACAGTAGTGCAGTGACAGCAGTATGGTTGACACAGTAGAACAGTGACAGCAGTATGGTTGACACAGTAGTACAGTGACAGCAGTATGGTTGATACAGTAGTACAGTGACAGCAGTATGGTTGACACAGTAGTACAGTGACAGCAGTATGGCTGATACAGTAATACAGTGACAGCAGTATGGTTGACACAGTAATACAGTGACAGCAGTATGGTTGACACAGTAGAACAGTGACAGCAGTATGGTTGACACAGTAGTACAGTGACAGCAGTAAGGCTGATACAGTAATACAGTGACAGCAGTATGGTTGACACAGTAGTATAGTGACAGCAGTATGGTTGACACATTAATACAGTGACAGAAGTATGGTTGACACAGTAGTACAGTGACAGCAGTATGGTTGACACAGTAATACAGTGACAGCAGTATAGTTGACACAGTAATACAGTTACAGCAGTATGGTTGACACAGTAGTACAGTGACAGCAGTATAGTTGACACAGTAACGTACAGCAGTATGGTGACACAGTAGTACAGTGACAGCAGTATGGCTGATACAGTAATACAGTGACAGCAGTATGGTTGACACAGTAGTACAGTGACAGCAGTATGGTTGACACATTAATACAGTGACAGCAGTATGGTTGACACAGTAGTACAGTGACAGCAGTATGGTTGACACAGTAATACAGTGACAGCAGATAGTTGCACAGTAATACAGTTACAGCAGTATGGTTGACACAGTAGTACAGTGACAGCAGTATGGTTGACACAGTAGTACAGTTACAGCAGTATGGTTGACACAGTAGTACAGTGACAGCAGTATGGTTGACACAGTAGTACAGTGACAGCAGTATGGTTGACACAGTAATACAGTGACAGCAGTATGGGTGACACAGTAGTACAGTGACCGCAGTATGGTTGACACAGTAGTACAGTGACAGCAGTACGGTTGACACAATAGTACAGTGGCAGCAGCATGGTTGATACAGTAGTACAGTGAAAGCAGTATGGTTGACACAGTAGTACAGTGACAGCAGCATGGTTGATACAGTAGTACAGTGACAGCAGCATGGTTGATACAGTAGTACAGTGACAGCAGCATGGTTGATACAGTAGTACAGTGACAGCAGTATGGTTGACACAGTAGTACAGTGACAGCAGTATAGTTGACACAGTAGTACAGTATGGTTGATACAGTAGTACAGTGTGGTTGATACAGTAGTACAGTGACAGCAGTATGGTTGACACAGTAGTACAGTGACAGCAGTATAGTTGACACAGTAGTACAGGTTGATACAGTAGTACAGTGTGGTTGATACAGTAGTACAGTGACAGCAGTATGGTTGACACAGCAGTACAGTGAAAGCAGTATGGTTGACACAGTAGTACAGTGACAGCAGCATGGTTGATACAGTAGTACAGTGACAGCAGTATGGTTACACAGTAGTACAGTGACAGCATATGGTTGACACAGTAGTAAGTGACAGAGTATGGTTGGATACAGTAGTACAGTTGTTGATACACTAGTACAGTGACAGCAGTATGGTTACAGTATACAGTGACAGCAGTATGGTTGATACAGTAGTACAGTGACAGCAGTATGGTTGACACAGTAGTACAGTGACAGCAGTATGGTTGATACAGTAGCAGTGACAGCAGTATGGTTGACACAGTAGTACAGTGACAGCAGTATGGTTGATACAGTAATCAGTGACAGCAGTATGGTTGACACAGTAGAACAGTGACAGCAGTATGGTGACACAGTATACAGTGACAGCAGTATGGTTGATACAGTAGTACAGTGACAGCAGTATGGTTGACACAGTAGTACAGTGACAGCAGTATGGCTGATACAGTAATACAGTGACAGCAGTATGGTTGACACAGTAATACAGTGACAGCAGTATGGTTGACACAGTAGAACAGTGACAGCAGTATGGTTGACACAGTAGTACAGTGACAGCAGTATGGCTGACACAGTAATACAGTGACAGCAGTATGGTTGACACAGTAGATAAGTGACAGCAGTATGGTTGACACATAATACAGTGACAGCAGTATGGTTGACACAGTAGTACAGTGACAGCAGTATGGTTGACACAGTAATACAGTGACAGCAGTATAGTTGACACAGTAATACAGTTACAGCAGTATGGTTGACACAGTAGTACAGTGACAGCAGTATAGTTGACACAGTAATACAGTTACAGCAGTATGGTTGACACAGTAGTACAGTGACAGCAGTATGGCTGATACAGTAATACAGTGACAGCAGTATGGTTGACACAGTAGTACAGTGACAGCAGTATGGTTGACACATTAATACAGTGACAGCAGTATGGTTGACACAGTAGTACAGTGACAGCAGTATGGTTGACACAGTAATACAGTGACAGCAGTATAGTTGACACAGTAATACAGTTACAGCAGTATGGTTGACACAGTAGTACAGTGACAGCAGTATGGTTGACACAGTAGTACAGTTACAGCAGTATGGGTGACACAGTAGTACAGTTACAGCAGTATGGTTGACACAGTAGTACAGTGACAGCAGTATGGTTGACACAGTAGTACAGTTACAGCAGTATGGTTGACACTGGTGGTTGACACTGGTGGGTGTTGACACCGGAATGTCACAATAACAACTGTTGACTTTAATAGAACTGAAGAAATGTCACGAGTTTTATTTTTGAAATGTCTGTGTTGTGATTAACTGTGACTGACAGGTCAACACAGGTCACGCACACCCACACACCCACACCCACACTCACACCCACACTCACACACACACACACCCACACTCACGCCCACACACACACACCCACACTCACACCCACACTCACACACACCCACACTCACACCCACACTCACACACACACACACACACACACACACACACACACACACACACACGCACACGCGCGCGCGCGCATGAGAATCAGAAACAAAAGTGCATGGATAAGGAGGGGAATGCGAGAATGATACAGCATCGAAAGCCAAATCTGACCCAAAGTTGTTGTACAGCCACATCAGGAGGAAAACAACAGTCAAGGCCCAGGTGATCAGGCTGAGGAAGGAAGGTGGGAAGGGAGATCACAAGAAACGACCAAGAAGTATGTGAAGAGTTCAACATTAGATTTAAGGAAGTATTTTCAGTGGAGACAGAGAGGACTCCAGAAAGCCAGAATGGTGGGGTACACCAACAAGTGCTGGACACAATACACACGATTGTGGAGGAGGTGAAGAGGCTCCTAAGTGAACTAGAAACCTCTAAGGCGGTGGGATCAGACAACATTTCTCCCTGGGTCCTGAGAGAGGGAGCAGAGGAGCTGTGTGTGTCACTAACAACAATCTTCAACACGTTTATTGAAACATTGCGACTACCTGAGGTGTGGAAGACAGCAAATGTAGTCCTAATCTTTAGAAAAGGAGACAGACAGGTAGCAGTGAACTACAGACCAATGTCACTGACATGTATAGTATGCAAAGTCATGGAGAAGAATATCAGGAGAAGAGTGGTGGAACACCTAGAAAAAAATGAGCTTATAAACAATAACCAGCACGGTCTCAGGGAGGGAAAATCCCGTGTCACCGATTTGCTGGAGTTTTACGACAAGGTGACAGAAGTAAGGAAGGGGGGGGGAGAGAGAGAAAAAGAGATGTGGGTAGACTGCATTTTCTTGGACTGTAAGAACGCCCTAGCGACCAGCGAAAAGGAGGGGCCAGGATCTGTGAATCGACCCCTGCATCCACAAATAGGTGAGTATTTGAACTTTAAGCAAATTAATTTTGGCGACTGAAGTCATTTATTGTGCTGACAGCAGCAGTGGGTCTGACAGCATCAATGAATCTGACAACTGCAGTGGGTCTGACAGCAACAGCTGGTCTGTCAGGAGCAGTGTATCTGATAGCAGCAGCTGGTCACAGCATTGATGTCATTTGCTGACAAATATTTTATGTAAAGCGCTAAACCCACGTAAGTCCTACAGCACAGACTACAACCACGATAATTACCTGCTCACTACCGTACTCCGTATCCTGTCTTTTCTTAACTTTTACACTCCAGTCCGCTCTATGGTGTCCAAGATTCAGCTTAATAATCTTCATTTATGTCTATTGCACATTATGATTTATTTCTGACATTATCTACGCTACTTTCAGCCATAATGGTCTTCAAGCAGGGATGGTTTTCAAGCAGGCACTGGACAGGCACCTAAAGTCGGTACCTGACCAGCCGGGCTGTGGTTCGTACGTTGGACTGCGTGCGGCCAGCAGTAACAGCCTGGTTGATCAGGCTCTGGTCCAACAGGAGGCCTGGTCACGGACCGGGCCGCGGGGGCGTTGACCCCTGGAATTCTCTCCAGGTAGACTCCAGATAATGCACAGAGAACCTTCACGGGCGCACATAACTGCGATAAACCACCTCAATTACTGGGAACGCTTGAAGTTCCTAAACCTGTACTCCCTAGAACACAGGCGGGAGAGATACATGATCATATACACTTGGAAAACCCTAGAGGGATTAGTACCTAACTTGCACACGAAAATAACTCCCTATGAAAGCAAAAGACTCGGCAGACGATGCAACATTCCCCCAATGAAGAGCAGGGGTGCCACTAGCACGTTGAGAGACAACACAATAAGTGTCAGGGGCCCAAGACTGTTCAACTGCCTCCCAGCATACATAAGGGGGATTACCAAATAGACCCCTGGCTGTCTTCAAGCAGGCACTAAATAAGCACCTAAAGTCAGTACTTGACCAACCGGGCTGTGGTTCGTACGTCGGTTTGCGTGCGGCCAACAGTAACAGCCTGGTTGATCAAGCCCTGATCCACCATGAGGCCTGGTCACAGACCGGGCCGCGGGGGCGTTGACCCCCGGAACCCTCTCCAGGTATATATATATATATATATATATATATATATATATATATATATATATATATATATATGAATTTGGTTGGGTGTGTAAAAGAAGAAAATTGAAAGTGAATATAGGAAAGAGTAAGGTGATGAGGATAACAAAAAGAATAGGTGACGAAAGATTGGATATCAGATTGGAGGGAGAGAGTATGGAGGAGGTGAATGTATTCAGATATTTGGGAGTGGACATGTCGGCGGATGGGTCTATGAAGGATGAGGTGAATCATAGAATTGATGAGGGAAAAGGGTGAGTGGAGCACTTCGGAGTCTGTGGAGACAAAGAACCTTGTCCATGGAAGTAAAGAGGGAATGTATGAGAGTATAGTTATACCAACGCTCTTATATGGGTGTGAAGCATGGGTGATGAATGTTGCAACGAGGAGAAGGCTGGAGGCAGTGGAGATGTCATGTCTGAGGTCAATGTGTGGTGTGAATATAATGCAGAGAATTCGGAGTTTGGAAATTAGGAGGAGGTGCGGATTACCAAAACGATTGTCCAGAGAGCTGAGGAGGGGTTGTTGAGGTGGTTTGGACATGTAGAGAGAATGGAACGAGACAGAGTGACTTCGAGAGTGTATAAATCTGTAGTGGAGGGAAGGCGGGGTAGGGGTCGGCCTAGGAAAGGTTGGAGGGAGGGTAAAGGAAGTTTTGTGTGCGAGGGCTTGGACTTCCAGCAAGCATGTGTGAGCGTATTTGATAGGAGTGAATGGAGGCATATGGTTTTAATACTTGACGTGCTGTTGGAGTGTGAGCAAAGTAACATTTATGAAGGGATTCAGGAAACCGGCAGGCCGGACTTGAGTCCTGGAGATGGGAAGTACAGTGCCGGCACTCTGAAGGAGGGGTGTTAATGTTGCAGTTTTATAACTGTAGTGTAAAGCACCCTTCTGGCAAGACAGTGATGGAGTGAATGATGATGAAAGTTTTTCTTTTTCGGGCCACCCTGCCGTGGTGGGAATCGGCCGATGTGTTAATAAAAAAAAAAAAAAATATATATATATATATATATATATATATATATATATATATATATATATATATATATATATATATATATATATATATATATCAACGAAACAAGTGGTTTTGAATCATTTACCAAACTGTGACAGGTCAGGATTCGACCCCACGACACATTGTCCCGCCTAGTGAACTAAGCTTGTTTCATGTTGCGAGGACACTCGTGGCAGTTGTATGCTTAAGGATTAATTTCAGCTTCCTCCTGTTTGAATACCCGCCTCCACAAGCAGTCAATATAGGAATGAAAGCACACTCACACTCTCTCACACACTCTCTCTCACACTCACACTCTCTCACATTCACACTCTCTCACACTCTCTCTCACACTCTCTCTCACACTCACTCTTTCTCACACACACAACAGATGGGAGATAACATCTAAGAAGTAGATGTCGTGAGGCTTAAGAATGAATTAGGGGACGTGGCAAGCACTGAGAGATCTCCATGGGGAAATCAACAAGTGTTGGAAGCAAGCACTGTGCTTGCCTCAATACTAACAATAATAATAACAACAGCAGCAATAATAATAATAATAATAATAATAATCTTTATTCCTCCAAGTAGCTGATACAACTTATCAGAGAAGAATGGTGTAGCCCATGGCGAAGCATGGGTCATAATGAGTCACCAGTGGGTTGAGGAAAGGTAAATCCTGTCTGGAATTCTGCTAGAGGGTGACGAGGAAGACAGAGGCGGAGGCACTGCATAATTCTGTTATGTAAGGTGTAATATACTTTGCTGTATCTAGGAATATCTGAGCAGCTGGAGGCAGAGGGATGGTCAGGGAAAAGATGGGCCATTGTGACGAGTGGTGTGCCACAAGGGTCGGTGTTGGCACTAGCATTGTTCATGATCCATGTGTACTATATGACACTAGACTTCAGTGTCCCTAATAGTGAATGATGTAGAGCTAACGAGGAATTTAAATAACTTAGGAGATAGAGGGAAACCATAAGGAGAACTAAATAAACTACAGGAAGGCTCAAACAGGTGCTCAGACAGGTGGTCAGACAGTGGTCAGACAGGTGGTTATTGAACTTGAATCTCAACACGTGGATGGAGAGAGAAAACCAGAGACTAAATACAGTCTGTGAGACGAAGGTTTCAGAGAAGAATGAGGATCTCGGGGTAAGCATAACACCAAGCATATCGCCGGAGAATCACCGTCAGTATAATAACCTCTGCAGGTGGTAGACTCGTAGCAGCAAACACCAGTGTAGTGAGGCAGCTGAAGACAGCGTCCTTCAACACTACGCAAGTCACACACAGGTACGCTCAACTAACAAGTCTGCTCAACAAACATAACATATTAATTAGAAAACAACAGCAACAACAATCACCACCACCACCACCACCAGTGTACTCCCTCAACTTGCACCTCAAGCGATGTGTTTTTTTGGTCCTCCATCCATAATGCTGCCCTCAACCAAGGTCACGCGGAGAGTGACTGAACTAAGAGTGTTGAACTTGTCACAGTCAGAGACAGAGAGAGACACAGTTTTAACACTGCCACCATTAAGATATTTATTTTTCCACTATAATCTACCTTGTCCATAATTACTATCGCATTTGCTTTGTCTGTTTCGTAAGGTGAAGTCCAGGATCTTTCCTTAATTCATGGTATAACTTAACAAATCTTTGATGACAATTGTGTTGTAGAAGTCTGAGCGAAAGCTCACACGATAGTAATTATGGACACGGTAGATTATAGTGGAAAAATGAACATGCTGTTAGAAGACTGAGGAACTTACGTGTCTCTTAAGCAGAACTGAGTATTACTCCAAGGCATTATTCCTTCACTTCCTTCCTGCTCTACTTCCTTCCCTTCCTGCTATCCTCCCCTTCCTTCCTCTTCCTCTCCTCTTTCCTCCTACTACCTGTTCTCTTCTCTACTCCTCCTTCCCTCTCTCCTACTCTTTACTCTTTCTTCCTTCTCTTCCTGCCCTTTACTCTGCCTTCTTCCTTCAGATCGTATTCAAACTTTCAACGCCGCTAACTTAAGAATATATCAGTTTTATTAAACCAATTGTGACAGTGATCAACGTGCAGTAACTCGAGAATGCTTCATCCGATCGGGTTTAAACTTTACGAGCTTGCGTATATCACTTAGTGGAAGTTTTGAATTAGTTTTTGGTTGTGGACGTAAAAACTGATGCTTTTTTACTGAAATATTTATAATAGTTTCCATGTGATGACTAGTGGAGACCTGTGCTGCTTGTATGCAAATTATCAAAGATGGTATTTAACTGCTCCAGAAACTGCTGTTGCTGCTGCTGTTAATGCTGCTGCTACTATTGTTGCTGTTACTGCTGCTGTTGCTGCTGTTGCTGCTGCTGCTGTTGCTGCTGCTCTATTATACCTTTCGCGTGGGTTAAGGGAGAGGGGGCTGGGCTTATCAGATGCAAGGATGCCTTTCTGAGAACCTCTTATCTGATATAAACTGAGGAACAACTCACAGCATCATTCTTCTCCTGGCGATACTAGAACTGACCTGAGAGTGACGGCCTCTGAGGACACTGTAATTCCCCAAGTTGATATTAATCAAGCGTTGCAGTGGGCCACGGAAAATTGTGAAGTTCAATGAGGACAACTTTCACTTATTACGTTATGGAAAACTTGAGGAAATAAAAGCTAGAACGAAGTATAAAACAAATTCTAGCCACATAATAGAGCGAAAAAGTAATGTGAAGGACTTGAGAGTTATTATGTCAGATGATCTCATGGACCACAATAATGTCAATATCACAACAGCGAAGAAAATGATAGGATGGATAATGAGAACCTTCAAAACAAGGGATGCCAAGCCAGTGATGAGCCTCTTTATGTCACTTGTTCTCTCTAGGCTAGAATATTGCTGTATACTAACAGCCCTTTCAAAGCTGGCGAAATGACAGACCTAGAGAATGTACAGAGAACCATCACTGCACATATAAGTACTGTCAGGAACCTTAATTACTGGGAACGTTTGAAGTCTGTTGACCTGTACTCGTTGGAACGCAGGCGAGAAAGATACATCATAATTTACACCTGGAAAATCCTAGAGGGTCTGGCCAGATCTCAAGTCTGTACACAGAAGTCATTCCCTAGGAAAGCAAGAAGCTCGACAGAGGGTGCACGATGCCAAAACTGAAGAGCAGGGGTGCCGCGAGTGCACCGAGAGACAGCACCACTAGTGTAAGGGACCCAAGACTGTTCAACAGTCTACCACCATACATAAGCGGGATTACCAATAGACCCCCTGGCTATCTTCAAGAAGGAACTGGATAGGTAACCTGCTTATTAACTTTATCTCTTCTCCCTTGTTTCTCCTGCCCTATTCACTCTTTCCTTGCCTCCCCTCTTCACTCCTTCCTTGCCTCCCCTCTACACTCCTTCCTTGCCTCCCCTCTCTTCTTTACCCCTCCTTTCCCTTCCAGCCCCTCCCCCATCAATGTTGGTGTGGAGTCAAGGTTAATGTGTTTACATCTCAGTTCAAGGTCGCAGATGTTGTGATCTCCTCCCCCCCACCCAGCCTCACCCACGCCTTGACCAGAGTGACCTTACATCAGGTCATGACCAGAGTGACCTTACTCCAGGTCATGACCAGAGTGACCTTGCTCCAGGTCATGACCAGAATGACCTTACCCCAAGTCATGACCCCTTGTGAGTGACTTGAGAAAGGTGTTTACCAGTGTATAGGTGGCAGGGGTGAGGTGTGACCTCCTCTGTGTGACCCCTCATTTTATATCTTTGCCCCCACTTCTCTCCTCCCTCCCTCCCCCTCCCCCTCTCATAATCATGGTTATTATACACATCATACAAATCACACACAATACACGCCTCATACAACTCAGGTGAGCTTAACTCAGGTGAGCTTAACTCAGGTGAGCTTAACTCAGGTGAGCTTAACTCAGGTGCTGTAGTGCGACTCACCTCAGTACGTTACTCTCAGCAGGGCATAAAGAGTACATGAGGAGGGGGAGGAGGAGGAGGAGGAGAGTAAAGAGTACATGAGAGAGGAGGAGGAGAGTAAAGAGTACATGAGAGAGGAGGAGGGGGAGGAGGAGGAGAGTAAAGAGTACATGAGAGAGGAGGAGGAGGAGGAGAGTAAAGAGTACATGAGAGAGGAGGAGAGTAAAGAGAGGTAGGGGATGGGAGAGGGAAAAGAGAAGACGGTAAAACGAGAGCAAAGAGAGAAGAAATAGAAGATAAAAGAAAGAGGAAGAGGTGATAAGGACAATAAACAGCGGTGTATGTTAAGAAAGAAAGAAAATAAAAGATAACTAAGAGTAATACTGTAGAAGAATATGGAGTGTAGTAAACACAAGGAAAGAGAGAAGGGGAAGAATAAAATGCAATAAATAGCGATGCATAATAAGAAAGAAAATGCAAATTAATAAGGATAATTAGGCAGGTAACAATTTAATAAAAAAAATAATTGGTCTCTTTTGTAAATTATTTTGAAATGTTTATACAGTGTGTGTGTGTGTGTGTGTGTGTGTGTGTGTGTGTGTGTGTGTGTGTGTGTGTGTGTGTGTGTGTGTGTGTGTTTTGGTGTTGTGTGTGTGTGTGTGTGTGTGTGTGTGTGTGTGTGTGTGTGTGTGTGTGTGTGTGTGTGTGTGTGTGTGTGTGTGTGTGTGGGTTGTGTGTGTGTGTGTGTGTGTGTGTGTGGTGTGGTGTGTGTGTGTGTGTGGTGTGTGTGTGTAGTGTTGTGTTGTTGTGGTGTGGGTGTGTGTGTGTGTTGTGTGTGTGGTGTGTGTGTGTGTGTGTGTGTGTGTGTGTGTGTGTGTGTGTGTGTGTGTGTGTGTGGTGTGTGTGTTGTGTGTGTGTGTGTGTGTGTGTGTGTGTGTGTGTGTGTGTGTGTGTGTGTGTGTGTGTGTGTGTGTGTGTACCATCACAAGTCGCGTCGCTTGAAAGGAAATACCAAGAACAGGAGATGAATGGAGCAGCAGGAGAAACTAAAATAAATTAAGACGAGAGAGAGAGAGGAAGTAATATGCAGGAATGTGATGTTGTTGTGCGTGTTGCGTGCAACAACAGCAGTGTTGCAGGTCCGTGCAACAACAAGCAACAAGACATCAACATAAGCCAGGTAAGTGTCACAACTGCAACACTAAGATTCTATTTACAGTATAGATGAGGAGGAAAAACAACTAGGAATTATTCAGCTAGAAGATAGTTCATTACCATACTAATTAAGCTATTAGGAAAAGCTAATGCAACGAGTCGAAGAACAGAGAAAAAACACGACAACAATTGGAAGAGAATACATATTTTTTTAGAATGTAAGAAAGTGTTCATTAGAGTAAGCGTGTTCAATAACAAGTTTAGGAACAAGATACAAGGTGAACACCTGCGTAGCTTTATGAACAAGGAAAGTGTCACAACACCAGAGGCTGGCATGTATGCTTGAAGAACTGACAGTAGTAAGAGGGAAAGTACTCATAACACAAGCATACAGGAAGAACATACGACAGACGATCTTGAAGAACTGACAGTAGTAAGAGGGAAAGTACTCATAACACAAGCATACAGGAAGAACATAAGACAGACGATCTTGAAGAACTGACAGTAGTAAGAGGGAAAGTACTCATAACACAAGCATACAGGAAGAACATACGACAGACGATCTTGAAGAACTGACAGTAGTAAGCTATAGGGAAAGTAATCAAACACAAGAACAGGAAAACATACGACAACGATCTTGGAAGAATACATAGTAAGAAGAGGAAAGTGTTCATACACAAGCATAAGGAAGAACATAAGACAAGATCGTGAACACTGCGTAGCTAGAACAAGGAAAGTGTCCACAACACAGAGAGACATAGACAGAGTCTTGAAGAACTGACAGTAGTAAGAGGGAAAGTACTCATAACACAAGCATACAGGAAGAACATAAGACAGACGATCTTGAAGAACTGACAGTAGTAAGAGGGAAAGTACTCATAACACAAGCATACAGGAAGAACATACGACAGACGATCTTGAAGAACTGACAGTGATGATAATAAATTAAATTTAAGAGTAGGTAATAGGGAGGAGTGGAACCCCCAAGGATCAGCACTTGGATCATTGCTGTTCTTGATATACATAAATAACTTGTTTGGGGACGACATGACCAAGAAAGGAGAGATGAAGGGTCACCATGATGACTCTGGCAGCTGTAAACACTGGCACACATCTGCCTACTAGAATTCAATCAAGGTTTATGTAGTTGAATGAGATGCTGGTGTTGCCTGACCCAACTACGCTTGTTGTTGTCTCACGCAACACAAACACAGGTGTTGCCTGACCCTCTACGCTTGTTGTTGTCTCACGCAACACAAACACAGGTGTTGCCTGACCCTCTACGCTTGTTGTTGTCTTACGCAACACAAACACTGGTGTTGCCTGACCCTCTACGCTTGTTGTTGTCTTACGCAACACAAACACAGGTGTTGCCTGACCCTCTACGCTTGTTGTTGTCTCACGCAACACAAACACAGGTGTTGCCTGACCCTCTACGCTTGTTGTTGTCTCACGCAACACAAACACTGGTGTTGCCTGAATCACAACGCTTGTTGTTGTCCCACGCAACACAAACACTGGTGTTGCCTGACCCACTACGCTTGTTGTTGTCCCACACAACACAAACACTAGTGTTGTCTGAACCACTACGCTTGTTGTTGTCCCACGCAACACAAACACTGGTATTGCCTGACCCACTACGCTTGTTGTTGTCCCACACAACACAAACGCTGGTGTTGCCTGACCCACTACGCTTGTAGTTGTCCCACGCAACACAAACACTGGTGTTGCCTGACCCACTACGCTTGTTGTTGTCCCACGCAACACAAACACTGGTGTTACCTGACCCACTACGCTTGTTGTCCCACGCAACACAAACACTGGTGTTGCCTGACCCACTACGCTTGTTGTCCCACGCAACACAAACACTGGTGTTACCTGACCCACTACGCTTGTTGTCCCACGCAACACAAACACTGGTGTTGCCTGACCCACTACGCTTGTTGTTGTCCCACGCAACACAAACACTGGTGTTGCCTGACCCACTACGCTTGTTGTCCCACGCAACACAAACACTGGTGTTGCCTGACCCACTACTCTTGTTGTTGTCCCACGCAACACAAACACTAGTGTTGCCTGAACCACTACGCTTGTTGTTGTCTCACGCAACACAAACACTGGTGTTGCCTCCCACATTACTCAGGCTAAATATCTATCACAGTCTACCAGACTAGATTCAGTGTACCAGCATGCTTACTAGTAAGTGTGGACCAAAGACATACCATCGTGCCCACCACTGACTGGACCACAGATGAACTACTATGCCCAGCAGTGTGGACCACGGACGGTCCAGTATACCCAGCAGTGTGGACCACGACGGTCCAGTATACCCGGCAGTGTGGACCAAAGACATACCATCGTGCCCACCACTGACTGGACCGCAGATGAACTACTATTCCCAGCAGTGTGGACCACGGACGGTCCAGTATACCCAGCAGTGTGGACCACGGACGGTCCAGTATACCCGGCAGTGTGGACCAAAGACATACCATCGTGCCCACCACTGACTGGACCGCAGATGAACTACTATTCCCAGCAGTGTGGACCACGGACGGTCCAATATACCCAGCAGTGTGGACCACGGACGGTCCAGTATACCCGGCAGTGTGGACCAAAGACATACCATCGTGCCTACCACTGACTGACCGAGATGAACTACTATCCCAGCAGTGTGGACCACGGACGGTCCAATATACCCAGCAGTGTGGACCACGGACGGTCCAGTATACCCGGCAGTGTGGAACACAGACGGTACAGTATACCCAGCAGTGTGGACCAAGGACGGTCCAGTATACCCAGCAGTGTGGACCACAGACGGTCCAGTATACCCGGCAGTGAGGAACACAGACGGTACAGTACACCCAGCAGTGTGGACCACGGACGGTCCAGTATACCCAGCAGTGTGGAACACGGACGGTCCAGTATACCCAGCAGTGTGGAACACGGACGGTCCAGTATACCCAGCAGTGTGGAACACGGACGGTCCAGTATACCCAGCAGTGTGGACCACGGACGGTCCAATATACCCAGCAGTGTGGAACACGGACGGTCCACTATACCCAGCAGTGTGGACCACGGACGGTCCACTATACCCAGCAGTGTGGACCACGGACGGTCCGCTATACCCAGCAGTGTGAGGAACCACGGACGCACGTCACTGACTGACCGCGATAACTACTGCCAGCAGTGTGGACCACGGACGGTCCATATAGAGGTGGGACGGCAGCTAGGCAGTGTGGAACGACGGAGCCGGTGGACCAGGACGGTATACCCAGCAGTGTGAGAGGTCCAGTAGGCTGAGGGACGGACGTAGTGTGATGACAGCTGACGGAGGTAACGTGGGGGTCGCAGGGCAGGACGGCAGTGCTGGACCGGAGGTCATGGTTTGAGGCTGAGGGAGGGTAGGGAGGCTGAGGGAGGGTAGGGAGGCTGAGGGAGGGTAGGGAGGCTGAGGGAGGGTAGGGAGGCTGAGGGAGGGTAGGGAGGCTGAGGGAGGGTAGGAGGCTGAGGGAGGTAGGAGGCTGAGGAGGGTAGGGGCTGAGGGTAGGGTAGGGGCTGAGGGAGGGTAGAGGCTGTGGGGAGGGTAGGGGGCTGAGGGAGGGCTATGGGAGGCTGGGGAGGGTAGGTAGGTATTGCTGTGTGTATTACACAGTAAACTAGCCACTACCATCCATGGTATGGCTGTGTGTATTACACAGTAAACTAGTAATTTTATCTTATTAGTTTATATCTAATTACCTTCTAGCTTATTAAATAACCAACACCAAACTCATTGGTGCTACCCAATTTTGTAACTTAAACTTAATAGATTAACTAAATTTGTAATTTTTACTGTACTTTATTTCATTCTAGCTTAATACATAACCAATACCAAACTCATTGGTGCTACATTGTTTTTGATAATTGTATCTCATTAGTTTATATCTAATTTTTTATTTCATACTAGCTTAATACATACTCAATACCAAGACCACTATGTTTATTTGTTACTATACTCTATTTGACCAATGTGCATTAGTTATATACTTACCAAAACATCCCCTTACAACAGATATCAGTACTATAACTCACCACACTATACATGATATAACAAAATCACTATTTAACCTAAATGATGAATGATCACGTCGACCCTGATCTAAACCTATTTAATCGAACACCTATTCAAAATTTACTAGAAAATAACTGCCTCTACTACACAGCATCACAAGCCCACACTGTCCTAAACACTACTAAAAGTATAACAGTTCTTAACTACAATGTCCGATCCTTAAGCAAA
>WNWK01032686.1:0-21714 GCA_009830355.1 Cherax destructor
TTCTACACTGCTGTGGTGTAGGGGTCACCTTTCGAACTTGTAAACGTTGACCTGCAATGTAGACCGAAGGTGGGAGTTCATGGCAGTCAAACGTTAAATGAGCTATATTGCAAGGATAACGTCTTCGCTTATTGGCAGGAAGGACAAAAGTGTCAACCTTAGGGATAGGGAGTTCTTGGAGCTCAAGCTGCTCCAAAATGTCTTCACCACATGTCTGGAAATTCCGTTGGACAATGGTGTGTGGTAAAATGACAGTACCACTACAAGAATTAAGAGAATGATGCTTGTCAATAGTGATAGGAATAGTATCTATTGTCGTAAGAAGGGAAAGATCGCGAGCTTGGCCAGCATTCTGGACCGTGATGATGCGAGTGCCGCTCTTGAGAGCGTGAAAAGAGATATTTTTGCCTACATGGCATAGGAGAGCTTTACCAATACTATGATCGGAAAGATAGGTAGTTGGAGTAGTCGGTCTTAGAGTAAAAAACTTTGTCCATTGAGTAGTGTGAAACAAAGTATCTAAGGGGAGTGCGCGACGTGGTAGTCGTTTCTGAGATGAACGAGAAGGAAGTGTCGAATCGTCATGTAAGGGTGTTTGTCGTTTGGGTGTGGGACCGGGGGTGGTCCGATGGGAGACGGGAGAGCGATTCGAAAATTGCCGCACCGTCGAGGGAGATGCCGGAATCAAGGTCAGAGAAGAGCGAAGGTCAGATATGTCAAAAGGGCCGGTCAGAACCCCGGTACCTGTAGCAGGTGACGAACCGGCACCAGCAAGAGGTACAGGGGCATGAGAGATGTCCAAAGAGTTGTCCGTTAACGAGGCAGGGTCAGTACTGTGTGAGGTATCAGGAAGGGGCCTGGGGGTAGTGGGTTCATGGATTAGGTCAGCCATGGTTAGGTTACTTCTTTCTTTTTATTTTTAAGAAAAAAAAGAAAGAAAATAAAAATAAAAAAAAAATAAAAAAAAAGGGGGAACGTGGAGGAATAGCTCTTAGGAGGAATGAAAGGAGCGTAAATCCTCCCGCCCAAGAGACCTCAACACCCAAGTAGTGCAGATGCTGCATGGAACCCGTGCCATACCTACCCTTCATGCCAGTAAACCAGCAATCCGGGATAGCAACCTCACATCCACCAAGCCACCTCGGCGGACAAAGAGAGGCGGCCGGATATCCACCACAAGCATACCGCCTTCAGCCACCACCCCGGAATCTGAAAGGTGGCCTCAGAGATACACCCTGCCCGAAAGATACCCAAGGCCACCCCCAGGTTACCGGAGGGGATCGGGACATCCCCAGGCGTCCAGATTCCACGGCAAACTACACCACCGCCAAGGATCTCAACAGAATGGGATGGACCAGATACCCTTCCCCTACCTAGGAACTAGAATGCCTGAGAGAGAAGCTCCCAGGGTAAACTGGAAGGAACAAGGGAGATGAGGAGGAAGGGGAGGAAAAGGGAAAAAGGGAGGATGGAGGAGATGGGATAGGGGAGGGGGATTGGGGGGTAATTAGGTTCGGTCTGAGGAAGAAGAGCAAAAGGTCTAATTCCTCAGACCAAGAGCCTCTTCACCACGCCAAGGAGCCCCCCTTGAAGAGGAGGAAAAGGCACAGCCAGGACACAAGCCTATGAAAGACAGGCTAACTCTCTTATGATATGTGCCAAAGCCAGTGGTGATTTTAAAGTGAAGCCTTTACTGGTGTATCACTCAGAAAATCCCAGACCCTTCAAGAAACACAGTGTTGACAAGAATAATTTGTGTGTGCATTGGAAGGCTAACACCAAGGCATGGGTCACTATGGAGATTTTCAAGGAATGGGTGACTGGAGTGTTTGGCCCTAGTGTGAAGAAATACCTCCTGGAAAAGAAGTTGGGACTCAAGTGCCTCCTGGTACTGGACAATGCTCCTGCTCATCCTCACAACATGGAAGAGTTGTTGCTTGATGAGTTCAGTTTCATCACAGTTAAGTTCTTGCCTCCTAACACCACTTCTCTCATCCAGCCCATGGACCAGCAGGTCATTGCAAACTTCAAGAAACTGTACACCAAAGCAGTGTTTCAGAAGTGCTTTAATGTGACCAATGATTCTGAATTGACCCTAAGAGAGTTCTGGAAAGATCACTTCAATATCGTGCATTGCATACTCCTTATAGGTAAGGCTTGGGAGGAAGTGACTTCCAGGACTTTGAACTCTGCTTGGAGACCAATGTGGCCGGATTGTGTTGAAAAGAGGGATTTTGAAGGATTTGAGGCTGACCCTGACCCTGACGACCCTGTGCCTGTTGTGGAACATGTTGTGGAAGATATTGTGGCATTGGGGAACAGCCTGGGGTTGGAGGTGAGTGGTGAGGATGTGGAAGAGTTGGTTATTGCTTCACAGGAGGAGGGCGGGAGAGAGAGAGAAGGAGGTGCCTTCTTCAGTGCTTAAGGAGATGTGTACAAAGTGGAATGAGTTGCAGACATTTATTGAAAGACACCACCTTGAGCAAGCTGAAATGAGCCTGCTGTGCAACCACTTCAGTGACAGAGCCATGTTGCACTTCAGGAAAGTATTAAAGAGTTGCCAGAAACAGAGGACTGTGGACAGTTACTTCACCAGGCAGGGGTCTAGTGACTCTCAAGCTGGTCCTAGTGGCATTAAAAGACCAAGAAGGGAAGTAACCCCAGAGAGGGACTTGTTACCTGAAGTCCTTTTGGAGGAGGATTCCCCTTCCATCTACTAACTCCCTGCCCCTGTCATTATCCCTATCCTCCAGATGCCTGCAAATCTCTTCAATAAAGGTAAGTAAATGTTATTTATATTTTATTTTTGGTGAATATTTTTTTCTGGAACGGATTAATTGTATTTACATTATTTCTTATGGGAAATAAGGGTTCAGATTTCGAAAGATTCAAATTAAGTAATAGCTCCTGGAACGGATTAATTTTGTTAACCGAGGGTCCACTGTACGTCCGAAACAGTGGCTTGTAAGACGTATATATACGACTAAAACAGTCAAAGGGTTAAAGTGCAGGCACTGTACTTCCCATTACCAAGACTCAAGTCTGGCTAACCGGTTTCTCTGAATCCCTTCACAAAATATTACCCTGCTCACACTCCAACAGCTCGTCAGGTCCCAAAAACCATTCGTCTCCATTCACTAGTATCTAACACGCTCATGCACGCTTGCTGGAAGTCCAAGCCCCTCACCCACAAAACCTCCTTTATCCCCTCCCTCCAACCTTTTCGAGGACAACCCCTACCCCGCCTTCCTTCCCTTACAGATTTATATGCTCTCCAAGTCATTCTACTTTCTTTCATTCTCTCTAAATGACCAAACCACCTCAGCAACCCCTCTTCAGCCCTCTGACTAATACTTTTAGTAACTCCACACCTCCTCCTAATTTCCACACTCTAAATTCTCTGCATAATATTTACACCACACATTGCCATTAGACAGGACATCTCCACTGCCTCCAGCCTCCTCCTTGCTACAGCATTTACAATCCAAGCTTCACACCCATATAACAGTATTGGTACCACTATACTTTCATACATTCCCTTCTTTGCCTCCATGGATAACGTTTTTTGTCTCCACAGATATCTCA
This sequence comes from Cherax destructor, assembly GCA_009830355.1. Taxonomy (NCBI): domain Eukaryota; kingdom Metazoa; phylum Arthropoda; class Malacostraca; order Decapoda; family Parastacidae; genus Cherax; species Cherax destructor. The sequence continues at coordinate 3,586 of WNWK01032686.1, forward strand.
ATGCACCACTCACCTTTTTTCCTTCATCAATTCTGTGGTTAACCTCATCCTTCATAAACCCATCTGCTGATAAGTCAACTCCCAAATACAGTGGTACCTCGACTTACGATAATTTTTCATTCCAGAATGCTGTTCAAGTGCCATTACCAAACGAATTTATCCCCATAAGGAATGATGTAAAATAGACTAGTCCTTTTAGACCCCCAAAATTACACTTACAAAAACATTTAAAAAAATAAACTTACATAAAAGGGTGAGTTTGGGGACCATCGTAAGTCGAGGTACCACTGTATCTGAAAACACTCACTTCTTCCATACTCCCTCTCTCCAATGTGATATCCAATTTTTCTTTATCTAAATCGTTTGATACCCTCATCTCCTTACTCTTATCTATGTTCACTTTCAACTTTACATACCCTCCCAGACTCGTCCACTAACCTTGTAACTTTTCTTTAGAATCTCCCAAAAGCACCGTATCATCACCAAAAAGTAACTGTGTCTACTCCCATTTTGTATTTGATTCCCCATAATTTAATCCCACCCCTCTCCCCAACACCCTAGCATTTACTTCTTTTACAATCCCATCTATAAATATATTAAATAACCATGGTGACATTAAGCATCTCTGTCTAAGACCTACTTTTACTGGAAAGTAATCTCCCTCTCTCCTACACACCCTAACCTGAGCCTATCCTCATAAAAACTCTTTACAGGATTTAGTAACTTACTACCTATTCCATACATTTGCAACATCTGCCACATTGCTCCCCTATCCACTCTATCATATGCCTTTTCTAAATCCATAAATGCAATGAAAACTTCCCTACCTTTATCTAAATACTGTTCACATATATGCTTCAATATAAACACCTGATCTACATATCCCCTACCCATTCTAAAGCCTCCTTGCTCATCTGATATCTAATATAAACATGGAAAGGAAGAGGGCCCAGAATGCTACCTTGGGAGACACCTAGGTTATGGGTAGGGTGCTAGATGAGGTGTCATTTTTGTCTACAAGATGTTGTCTATTACTGAGGTAGGATTGGAAATATGTGCATCTATGTTCTCTTGAGTAGGAGTGTGCTGTGGTCAACATTATCAAAAGCTTTTTTCCATATCAGTGAAAAATCAAGTAGGATTTGGTATTCAGTTCTCTTCAGCACTCTTTAAACTGTCTAGCATTCTTATTATTACACCATTAGTACTCATTTTTGGATGAATCCAAAATGACAAGGAGTAAGTATATTGTGCCTAGTTAGGTAGGTGCACAGTTGTTTGTGTATTAATTTCTCAAATATTTTTGATAGTACTGGAAGATAAGAGATTGGTTTGTAAATATATTTTTGTGGATGGGTGTTACCCTGGGCCATCTTGAGAGCATCTGGAAAGGTTTGCTCTTCAAGTGATTTGTTGGAAAGTCTTGTTATAGTTGGAGATTATACTTGTGCAACTGTTTCTGTAGATTTTCGGTATTTCATTTGCACTACTACATGTATTTTTAAGTGATTGTATTGTTGAAGCTATTTCTGCAGGGGTGGTAAAAGCCAAGTAGAGAGAATTAGAAAATTTCCTGTCAGATATTTACTGATGTTGACTTGAGCTTCAGAAATGTTGTTTGAAAGATTAGTTCCCACTGTAGCAAAGAAGCTATTGTTTGTTAACAGTATTGATGGCTGAGAGGGTGGGTTCATTTGCCTTACAGAGGATTATTTGTTCCTTGGAGATGTTTTTATACAAGAATTTGGGAGATTGTTCTCCAAGTTTGTTTTAGTATACTGTGGACCCTCGCTATTCAAACATTCTTCATTCCAGAATGCTGTTCAAGTGCTGTTACCAAACGAATTTAATCCCATAAGGAATGATGTAAATTAGAATACTACACTTATAAAAGCACTTACAATAATAAACTTATATAAAAGGGCGAGTTTGGAGTGTTCGAATAGCGAGGGTCCACTATCTCCTTTGGAATTATTAAATCTAGTGGAATAGTAATCTTGTTTCAATTTTCTGGTAATACTTGTGAGGGTTGCAGAGTATTTCCCTACTATTTCCATAGAAATAAAGCATATTCTGTACTTATTATCATGTTTCTTATCTATTGATCTGAGTAAGCCTCTTGTGAGCCTTTATTTATTTTGCTTTTTGCTCACAAAAGGCCTACTTGTATCAGTTGACAACTTGATAATGATAAGTACAGATTAGGCCTCATTTTTAAAGAAAGAGTAAAGAAAAACTCTGCAACCTTCATGACTATTATTGGAAAATCAAAACAAAACTACGCTCCCACTAGAAAAAGAAAAGGACGACTTGTTACCAGAGGGTTAGTAACCCAGGATAACCTAGTACAGCCAGTCATCAGTCTTACTCTTTTATTATATGACAATTGTTTGCCCTATCATCTGACTACTGAACAGAGAACCTTTTTTTTTTCTTCAGTCCACAAGTTCAACATTCTTTCTTGGACTCTGCTCATAAGAAAATAAGAATGGAGAAGCACTGCAGTAGGTCCTTTTCAAATCTAACCCTTCTTACTTCTACCCTATTTTTAAAGTTACCCAAATAATTGAAGCTAATAGCTTTAGTAGGTTTAAAAATAGGTTAGAAAATACATGAGTGGGTGGGTAGACTGATAAATGGTGATTCAAGGCCTCCCCTATGAACAATAGCTTCACCCTCTAGTGTGGGGGGAAAATGTCCTACAGCTCACTGATTGTAAGTCTACCAGCAGTTACTGCCTGCTCATAGGAAACAAGTGAGTGCAAACTGATGCTATTGGGGTTACCATATCCAAGGGTCTACTGTAATACAAAATTGTATGTGTAATAAATTGTTCAAATTTGGATAAATTTTGTGGTGCAGAGATTTTCTTTAATGTATCTCTAGTCTGGTTAATATTGATATTCATATGAAAGAGGGTCATAATGGAAAACAAATGTGGTCACGAGAAAGCTATTGAGTGTACGAGTACCCGCAGAATACCCTTGTACAATTGAATCTATTCACAGGATGCCCACCAGTAAAAATTATTCGCTAATCAAATTGCAAAAAAAAAAAAAAAAAAATCCACAAATTTGTGATGATGACTGTAATAATAAACACTTTGGTTTGAAAGACTTTTTTTTTGTGCAAAAATTATGATTCAAAATCTCACATCGGGAAATATTGGTATATTGCACTCGCAGACATGCTGATAACTGCGTGTGCAACTCGTATGATGGAAAGTGACGGGGAAACCCTGCATTCTGATGGTTGTGCCAGGAAAGTCCAACCAGGTATTGTTCTTACCTGCAAAGTCACGATAACTGTGCACTGCTGTGCATTTAATTTTATACAATAAAAATAAGTGCAGTCTAACTCCCAAATTCTCAAGGGTTACATTCCTGGAAATCTCGTGAATCTGGAATTTGAAAATGATACAAAATTCTGTTTGTATAATGAAGTTTGTTTCAGGTGTGAGCTCATTTGGTGTAAGAGAGAACATTTCTCTATATATTGCTCTAATCTGGTTAATATTGACATTCATAAGAAGAATGTCCAGACTCAAAGATTTGGGAGTGGGAAAGCCACAGAAAACTTTGGAAAAAATTCCTATAATTAGATTTCAGTTTATAGTTTGTGCTCCAAACCAAAAAAAAATCTACGAAAGAATTCATGAACAGTCGAAGCCAATTGCAAGATTCCCCTCAAGTAAAAAAGTATTATCATATATTGCAAATTACGAAGCTCGTGAATTTGGGGGTTTGGCTGTAGTACACTTTAATGAATCTTAACTAATGTGACTTATGATTGCATTTAAAGTACATCGTTAAGCATTTATATAAAGCAATGTTATTTCAGATATTTGATTGGATATATAAATGGTAGAGAATACTGAAACATGACTTGAGATTTCTACATTTATACTTAATTAACTTGTAGGTTAGAGGAGAAAGTGGTCATCTAGATTGTCAGCATTGGTAATTCATCCTGAGTGATCGCCCTACGATATTTTGACAATTCGTGTATTGATAATGGCTGCCACCATAATATTTAATTTAATAAGGAAACTTGCTTTTTTTATGCTGTGCACTGGATCAGTAATGTTGACAGGAAAGCAACCCATGTATAGTAAAGGTTTGTATATGCACATCCTGTAGTATGTACATAATGTGTGTTCTGAAACTTGGCTAAACTTATTTATAGATCATATAACTAATTAGAATTTTTAATTGAATCATTGTCAGTAAGTTGTCTTACAGCCATGGTACTTGTGTTTGTTAACATGCTGCCATATCTGGGATTCGTAACCTCAGATACTTCAATAAAATCTTTGGACTCTGTGCACTATAAGAACCATCTTTTTCCTCGTATTCCTTGCTTAGTGTGGACTCCTTCAATCTATCCTCAGAATGCTCACACATCTTTGTTCTCTACAAGGCCTGTACCAAACTGGGTACATATGTCTATTACCTTTCTCTGGGCATGTTAACTCACCTTACAATCATATTTACAGTTTATATTGTCCATATTGGATTACAAATAGGGGAGGTTTTATGTGAATAACTGTGACAAATAGGTTCTGTCAATGGGACAATCTCAGTTCAGCATAGAAATGGGAATACGTTAAAGGATGGAGGGAAGTATGAGTCCAAACTTAGCAGAAAGGAGCATGGAGGTCCAAAACTGATATTCTGATAAGTATTATAATAATAATAATAATAATAATAATATTTTTATTTGGACATGATACAAAGGATTATACAAAGGATTGGTTATTGAGATTACATGAGGTATACATGCCAAAAGCCCCTAGTATGCAAGGCATTTTGGGCAGACTTAAAATTAACTTAAAACTAAATTGTAAGAATTTTTGTAGATAGTATACAATGAGTAAAGGTGAGTATTTAAGCTATGAAATTTGAACATAGTTTAGACATGACATTTTTTAAACAGTTTTGTACTTTTGTCTTCATTATAAAATTAATTAAATCAGATTAAACAAATTAAAGCAATAATAATAATAAAATAATAAAAAGTTATGGTTGATAATTTATAAAATAAGTAAAGTTGCATATCTAAGTTATAAAGTTTGAATATAAGTTGAACATATCAATTAATTGTAGCAATGCAACTAATTGAGTGAGATAACAATTTAAAACAATTAATTGCATTGCAGTTAGTTTACGTGGTCATTATAATGTAAGTGTTGTGGGAATAATTAGCTAAGTATGTATTATTCATAACAGGTTTTACATTCATTCATTCATTCATTCATACATTACATTGAATTGATTAGTCAGGTTTTACGTTAAGTGATTATTCTACTTTGCTGGGAATGTTTGATATGGAGCAATTAGCTTTGGGTGAGAAGGTGGTTTTTTAGCATCGTTTTGAATTGGGGTACAGGTAGGGTTTCTTTGGCAATGATAGGTAATGAATTCCAAATTTTCGTGCCTTTTATATGCATTGAGTTTTTACATAGTGTTAGGTGGACACGGGGAACATCGAGGAGTGATCTGTGTCTAGTGTTATGGTCATGTGTCCTGTTAAAATTAGTAAGGAGAAGTTTGAGTGGTGGGTTAATATTTGCATAGAGTGTTCTATGTATGTAATAGGCACAGTAAAAAGTATGGATGTCTTGTATGGTGAGTAAGTTTAGGTTTTTGAATATTGGTGGAGTATGTTGCCTGGAGTGAGAATTTGTTATCATTCTAACTGCTGCTGATACCTGAGGAGGCTTATTTAAAATTATGCACAGATTTACACATACAGGAGGGCCTCGCTTTACAGCTTTTCACTAATGCAGTGGTTTTCAATTACAGTGAAACATCGGTTTTTGTTTGCCTTGGTTTTCGTCAAATTCGTTTTTCAATGACTTTTTTCGTCAAAATTTTATCCCAGTTTTCGTTCATCACCTCGGTTTTCATCTGCTGTACCGAATGTGTCCGCCTACCCACGCCCACATAAAGCATCCCATGCACGCGTTCTGAGTCAGCCTGGCTTTGTTGCTCATCGCGTGAACATTATCCTGCACTTTCATATGAAACATTTTGTAATCCATTGTTTTTTTTTGCTTATTTATTGAGTGTGACTGCTAAATAAGCCACCATGGGGCCGTAGAAAGTTCCGAGAAACACGATAGAATTGCTTCAGAGGAGGAGGAGGAGGAAGAGAGAGGGGAGAATGTGCTTTCTTCAGTGATTAAGGACATGTTTGCAAAGTGGAGTGAGTTGCAAAGTTTTGTGGAGAAATATCACCCTAACAAAGCTGTTGCAACAATGTCTGCAACATGTTCAATGACAATGCCTTGTCCCATTTTAGGCAAATCTTAAAGAGACGCCAGAAACAGATCTCTCTGGACAGATTTTTTGTGTGACAGGGGTACAGTGACTCTCAAGCTGGTCCTAGTGCCAGTAAAAGACAAAGAAGGGAAGTAACCCTGGATAGGGTCTTGATACTTGAAGTCCTTATGGAAGGGGATTAACCTTCCAAACAATAACCTCTCCTCCCTCTCCCTTCCTCGCTGTCTTCCATACGCTAACAAGAGTCTTCAATAAAGGAAAAAGTTATGTTAAATGTTCATTTATCCATTTCATTAGTCCTTTATATTTATTTCTCATTGTTTCCTGTATGTAAAACTATAGTTATTCTCTATAAAATGTAGTTTTTGTTAATACTTTTGGGTGTATGGAATGGATTAATTGGATTTACATTACGTATTTCTTATGGGAAATATTGCTTCAGTTTTTGTCAAATTCAGTTTTCGTCAGACTTTCTGGAATGAATTAAAGACGAAAACCGAGGTTTGACTGTATACCTATTTTTCATTTATTCAGACTTCCTACAATACAGGTCTCCCTCAACATTCCCGTTTTCCACTTTCGTGGGCTTCACCTATTCGCAAATTCCCAGCCACCAAATTCCCAGACGCCAAATCATATTTAAGTTTCCCCCCACCTGTGCGGCCCTACTACCCTCCCTCCAACCTGGCAGCCAGCCAGCCCGCCACTCACTCACTGAGTGTTTTGTTTGTTCATTATTTGTTATTAAACTACAGTATAACATGTATGTACAGTGGAACCCCCGACTAACAAACGCTCCATATAGCGAACAAATCGTGTAACGAACACTTTTTTCGCAAAATATTTTTCTCATGTAGCGAACATTTACTTGTGTAGTGAACCATACCAGACCTGTCCGCCTGCCCCGCGCAAGCGCGGTGAGGCAGACAGGATGCCAGTCAAGCATTGTTTACACTTGAGAGAACATTACCCAGCGCGCTCTTTCAAACATTCACAATACAGTGGACCCCCGGCTAACGAACACCCCGAAAATCGTACAATTATGTAAGTATAATATTGTAAGTGCTTGTGGAAGTGTATTTTTGGGGGTCTGAAATGGACTAACCTACTTGACATTATTTCTTAAGGGAGTAAATTCGTTTGGTAATGGCACTTTAGCAGGCTTCTGGAATGATTTTTTTTCGTTAGCCGGGGGTCCACTGTACTTTTGTTGTGTTTATTGCTGGTTCAGTGATTGTCACTGTGAAATAAGTCACCATGGGTCCAAAGAAGCTTCCTAGTGGCACCCCAGTGGTAGCAGGCATGCAGGGAGTGTAGCAGGCATGCAGGGAGTGTAGCAGGCATGCAGGGAGTGTAGCAGGCATGCAGGGAATGTAGCATTCATGCAGGGAGTGTAGCAGGCATGCAGGGAGTGTAGCAGGCATGGGGAGTGTAGCATTCATGCAGGGAGTGTAGCAGGCATGCAGGGAGTGTAGGATTCATGCAGGGAGTGTAGCATTCATGCAGGGAGTGTAGCATTCATGCAGGGAGTGTAGCAGGCATGCAGGGAGTGGGGATTCCCCTTCCAATCACTAACCCCTTCCTCTGTCGTCCTCCCTATCTTCCAGATGCCTGCAACTCTCTTCAATAAAGGTAAGTAAATGTTATTTATTAATCTGTTTTTTATTATTTAGTATTAATAGTAGTATTTATAGTTTTAATAATGTTGTTTTGTGTATGTAGAACTATAATTTAAATGTATTTTTTGTGAATATTTTTGGGTGGAACAAATTAATTGTATTTACATTATTTTTTATGGGAAATAAGGTTTTGAATTACGAACTTTTCATGTTAAGAACTAGCTCCTGGAACGGATTAAGTTCGTTAGTCGAGGGACCACTGTAGTACTATATAGTATACAATATTTTATGATGTTTTCATGTGTTTTATGATTATTCATGGTTCAGTAGGTTAAGGAAGCAGTATTTCCCTACAATATATTGTAGGGAAATACAGTGGTCCCCGCCTAACGAGCAAAATTCATTCCAGAAGCCTGCTCAAGTGCCATTACCAGACGAATTTACTTCCTTAAGAAATAATGTCACGTAGGTTAGTCTATTTCAGACCCCCAAAAATACACTTCCACAAGCACTTACAATATTATACTTACTTAATTGTACGATTTCCGGGGTGCTCGTTAGGCGGGGGACGACTGTAATAATAATAATAATACAATAGAATTGAAGAAAGAAATTGTACAAAAATACGAGGTTGAAGCAGTGGTTTGAGGCATCGTGTATCAGTGTGGCTTTGTTTATCCTGGAGTCAACATTAGCCTCCGCACTCATCCAAACATTTCACAATACAGTGGACCCTCGCTATTCGAACATAATCCATTCCAGGAGCTTGTTCTTAACACGAATTGTTCGAAAGTCGATTTAATATTTCCCATAAGAAATAATGGAAATACAATTAATCCGTTCCAAAAACCCAAAAATATTAAAAAATAATATATTTTAATGAAATTAATTATATTTCTACATACACAAAAGAATTACATACTACTAAAAGTATTAGTAAATAAATGCATGTATTTTTACTTACCTTTATTGAAGATTGTTGATGGCATATGGAAGATAGGGAGGAGTGAGGGAGGGAGGGGTTAGTGTTTGGAAGGGGAATCCCCCTACAAAAGGACTTCAGGTATCAAAGCCCTATCTGGGGTTTCTTCTCTTTTTGGTCTTTTAATCCCACTAGGACCAGCTTGAGAGTCACTGGACACTTTAACAAAATAACTGTCCACAGTCCTCTGTTTCTGGCACCTCTTTAACATTTGCCTGAAGTAGGACATTGTTTGGTCACTGAACATGCTGCTGTTATGGCTTGTTTGAGCTTGCTCAGGGTGGTATTTTTCAGCAAATGCCTGGACCTTATTCCACATTACACAAATCTCCTTAATCTCTGAAGAAGGCACCTCAACCAGTCCCTCTTCCTCCTCCTCCTCCCGTGAATCAATAGCCTCAAATCTGGTCTTATGCTCTTCCAGTTCCAGCTGTTGCAGCTCTTCAGTTGTTAGCTCCACCCTGTGGTCCTCCACCAACTCTTCCACATCCTCATCACTCACCTCCAAACCCAGGGACTTGCTCAATGCCACAATACCTTCCACAACAGGCTCAGGGTCGTCAGGGTCAGCCTCAAACCCTTCAAAATCCCTCTGTTGGACACAACCTGGCCACAATGGTCTCCAAGCAGAGTTCAAAGTCCTGGAAGTCACTCCCTCCCAAGCCTTACCTATAAGGCCTATGCAACTGTAGATATTGAAGTGATTCTTCCAGAATTCTCTAAGGGTTAATTCAGTGTCTGAGGTCACTTCAAAGCACTTTTCAAACAATGCTTTTGTGTAGAGTTTTTTGAAGTTACAGATGACCTGCTGGTCCATGGGCTGGAAGAGAGGAGTGGTGTTAGGAGGCAAGAACTTCACTTTTATAAATCTGAAGTCTTCACACAGTAGGTCTTCCATGTTTTGAGGATGTGAAGGAGCATTGTCCAGTAACAGGAGGCACTTTTGCTCAAATCCTTTTCCTGTAGGTATTTTCTCACACTGGGGCCAAACACTTCATGGATCTACTCACTGAAAAGTTGCTTTGTGACCCATGCATTCTGACTAGCTCTGCACAAGACACACAATCTACTCTTCACAACATTGTGTTTCTTGAACACTCTGGGATTTTCTGAGTGATACACCAGTAAAGGCTTCAATTTAAAATCCCCACTAGCATTACTACACAACATGAGAGTTAGCCTGTCTTTCATAGGCTTGTGTCCTGGCAGTGCCTTTTCCTCCTGAGTAATGTAGGTCCTGTTGGGCATTTTCTTCCAAAACAGGCCTGTTTCGTCACAATTGAACACTTGTTCAGGTTTAAATTTTTCAGTCTTTATGTAGTCCTGAAACTCGTTCATGAATTTTTCATCTGCACGTTTGTCTGAACTGGCAGCCTTACCATGCCTTACCACATTATGTATGCCACTACGCTTCTTAAATCTCTCAAACCAGGATTTGCTGGCTTTAAATTCACTACCACTACAATCAACACTGGTTGCAGGCATTTTCTTTGCAAGATCGGCATACAACTTCCTTGCCATTTCACAAATGATTGACTCTGACACACTATCACCCGCCAACTCTTTATCCTTGATCCACAACAGCAACAACTTCTCAATCTCTTCGATTATTTGTGGTCTATTTTTTGGCTAGCACAGTAACACCTTTTGCAACATCAGCTTCCTTGATTTGTTCCTTCTTAAGCAGGATAGAAGCGATAGTTGACCTGTTTTTGCCATATATCCTGGCAAGCTCAGAAATACGCACACCACTCTCGTATTTTTTTATTATTTCTTTCTTCGTGTCTACGGTGTTTCTCACTTTCTTCATCCCAGGGGTACCACTAGGCACTTTCTTGGGACCCATGGTAGCTTATTTCACAGTCGCACTTAATGAACAAACTCCAAACAATTACAGTGGACTCCCGAGTTTCGGTCATATTTCATTCCAGAAGGCTGGTCAAGTGCCATTACCGAACGAATTTACTCCCTTAAGGAATAATGTCAAGTAGATTAGTCCATTTCAGACCCCCAAAAATACACTTACAAAAGCACTTACAATATTACACTTACATAATTGTTCGATTTCCGAGGTGACCGAAACTCGGAGGTCCACTGTATAATTAAGTGTGAAATGTCTAGATGAGCATGCAGGGTATTCTTCTCTCAAGTGTAAACAACGCGGGACTAGCTCTCCACACCTGCGCGCTGAGGCACCCAAGTGCGCCTGGGTGGACAGGTCACGGACGCACTTGTTCGAATCGTGATATTTTGTTCGCATGTCGATATCGATTTTCTTGTTCTATATACAATATGTTCTATTGCCGAGCCATTCGAATAGCGAGGGTCCACTGTAATTCATTGTGTTCGGCGCTTGTTGATTGAGTGCGACTGCTACATAATTAACCATGGTAAAGAAATTGAGAAACACAGTAGGTTGGTAGACAGCAACCACCCAGGGAGGTACTACCGTCCTGCCAGGTGACTGTGAAACAGAAACCTGAAACTGTTTTACATGATGGTAGGATTGCTGGTGTCTTTTTTCTGTCTCATAAACACGCTGGATAACAGGTATATCTAGCTACTTCTACTTACACTTTAGGTCACACTACACTGGCATACACATGCATATATATACATACACACATCTAGGTTTTTCTTCTTTTTCTTAATAGCTCTTGTTCCTTTTATTTTCTCTATTGTCCATGGGGAAGTGGAAAAGAATCTTTCCTCCGTAAGCCATGCGTGTCGTATGAGGCGACTAAGATGCCGGGAGCAATGGGCTAGTAACCCCTTCTCCTGTACAAATCTACTAAAAACGAGAAGAAGAAAAACTTTATAAAATTGGGTTGTCTGAATGTGCGTGGATGTAGTGCGGATGATAAGAAAGAGATGATTGCCGATGTTATGAATGAAAAGAAGTTGGATGTCCTGGCCCTAAGCGAAACAAAGCTGAAGGGGGTAGGCGAGTTTCAGTGGGGAGAAATAAATGGGATTAAGTCAGGAGTATCTGAGAGAGTTAGAGCTAAGGAAGGGGTAGCAATAATGTTGAAGGATCAGTTATGGAAGGAAAAGAGGGAATATAAATGTGTAAATTCAAGGATTATGTGGATTAAAATAAGGGTCGGATGCGAAAAGTGGGTCATAATAAGCGTGTATGCACCTGGAGAAGAGAGGAGTGTAGAGGAGAGAGAGATTTTGGGAGATGTTAAGCGAATGTATAGGAACTTTTGAACCAAATGAGAGAGTAATTGTGGTAGGGGACCTAAATGCTAAAGTGGGAGAAACATGCAGAGAGGGTGTAGTAGGTAAGTTTGGGGTGCCAGGTGTAAATGATAATGGGAGCCCTTTGATTGAACTTTGTATAGAAAGGGGTTTAGTTATAGGTAATACATATTTTAAGAAAAAGAGGATAAATAAGTATACAAGATATGATGTAGGGCGTAATGACAGTAGTTTGTTGGACTATGTATTGATAGATAAAAGACTGTTGAGTAGACTTCAGGATGTACATGTTTATAGAGGGGCTACAGATATATCAGATCACTTTTTAGTTATAGCTACAGTGGGAGTAAAAGGTAGATGGGATACAAGGAAAATAGAATCAGTAAGTAAAAGAGAGGTGAAGGTTTATAAACTAAAAGAGGAGGCAGTTAGGGTAAGATATAAACAACTATTGGAGGATAGATGGGCTAGTGAGAGTGTAGGCAATGGGGTCGAAAATGTATGGGGTAGATTTAAAAATGTAGTGTTAGAGTGTTCAGCAGAAGTTTGTGGTTACAGGCGAGTGGGTGCGGGAGGGAAGAGGAGCGATTGGTGGAATGATGATGTAAAGAGAGTAGTAAGGGAGAAAAAGTTAGCATATGAGAGGTTTTTACAAAGTAGAAGTGATGCAAGGAGGGAAGAGTATATGGAGAGAAAAAGAGAGGTTAAAAGAGTGGTGAAGCAATGTAAAAAGAGAGCAGATGAGAGAGTGGGTGAGATGTTATCAGCAAATTTTGTTGAAAATAAGAAAAAGTTTTGGAATGAGATTAATAAGTTGAGGAAGCCTAGAGAACAAATGGATTTGACAGTTAAAAATAGGAGAGGAGAGTTATTAAATGGAGAGTTAGAGGTATCGGGAAGATGGAGAGAATATTTTGAGGATTTGTTAAATGTTGATGAAGACAGGGAAGCTGTGATTTCGTGTGTAGGGCAAGGAGGAATAACATCTTGTAGGAGTGTGGAAGAGCCAGTTGTGGGTGTAGGGAAGTTCGTGAGGCAGTGGGTAGAATGAAAGGGGTAAGGCAGCTGGGATTGATGGGATAAAGATAGAAATGTTAAAAGCAGGTGGGGATATAATTTTGGAGTGGTTGGTGCTATTATTTAATAAATGTATGGAAGAGGGTAAGGTACCTAGGGATTGGCAGAGAGCGTGTATTGTTCCTTTGTATAAAGGCAAAGGGGACAAAAGAGAGTGCAAAAATTATAGGGGAATAAGTCTGTTGAGTGTACCTGGTAAAGTGTATGGTAGAGTTATTATTGAAAGAATTAAGAGTAAAACAGAAAGCAGGATAGCAGATGAACAAGGGGCTTTAGGAAAGGTAGGGGTGTGTAGACCAAGTGTTTACAGTGAAACATATAGGTGAACAGTATTTGGATAAGGGTAAAGATGTTTTTGTGGCATTTATGGATTTGGAAAAGGCGTATGATAGGGTAGATAGGGGGGCAATGTGGCAGATGTTGCAGGTGTATGGAATAGGAGGAAGGTTACTGAAAGCAGTGAAGAGTTTTTATGAGGATAGTGAGGCTCAGGTTAGAGTGTGTAGGAGGGAAGGGGACTATTTCCCAGTAAAAGTGGGCCTTAGACAAGGATGTGTGATGTCACCGTGGTTGTTCAATATATTTATAGATGGGGTTGTAAGAGAAGTGAATGCGAGGGTCTTGGCAAGAGGTGTTGGGCTAAAAGATAAAGAAGCAAATATGTATAATTGTATTTACGTATGTGTTCCTGTGAGATAGAGACAAAGAGACAGATAAATACAGACAGACAGACGGATACAAAGACAGCCAATCAGGTACCCAGCTGGCAAGCCAGCTGCTGGCAGCCAGGTGGCCAGGTGGCCAGCCAGCCAGCCAGCTGGCCTGCCAGCCTGCCGACATCACTTTCCACTTAAAAAAGGAGTGTTAATATGACATGACATCAGTGAATCCTTGGTGTTTGCCGCAGTGTTTGCTCTAGCTGGCTCTCAATTTAACTGGTGCTCCCAAAAGGTACTAAGTGGTCCCAGATTTTTTTAATATGGCACACACCGAGTGTTAGGACCCTTTCTATGCTGACCAGCCATCTCAGGCCAATCATGCCAAATTTGGAGGAATGAAAAATAAAACTTAAATATACGTTTGGGGCAGTAGCAATAAGAACGTATATTTACGTTTGGACCGTTTAAGGGTTAAGAACCCTTGAAAAAAGCTCATCAGGACCGGGCAATTTATTTTGCTTCAAACAGTCTATCTGATAACCATTTCGCTAGTGACTGTGATACCACAATTTATCTTCAGGCCCACTAAAAAACCTAATTATTGGGATATTATTAGTGTCTTCCTGAGTGAAAACCGAGAGAAAAGAATTATTGAAACTAGAGCACATTTCATTCTCTTTGTCAGTAGGACACCCATAATTATTTTTAAGGGGACCTATCTTATCTCTAACTTTTGTTCTATACACCTGGAAAAAACATTTTGGGTTAGTTTTCGAATCCCTAGCAACTTTAATTTCGTAGTCCCGTTTAGCTTTTCTTATCCCCTTTTTAACGTCCCTCTTAATGTCAGTATACTGATTTATAAGATGACACTCGCCTCTTTTTATGCACCTATAAATTCCTTTCTTCTGCCCTAAAAGATATTTGAGCCTATTATTCATTCATTTTGGGTTATTTTTATTTGATCTAATTTCTTTATATGAGATAAATGTTCTTTGGGTAGCATGTATAGTGTTCAGAAAACTGTCATATTGATAGCTCTCTTCATTACCCCAGTCCACAGATGATAAGTGTTCTCTAAGTCCATTGTAATCTGCTAAGCGAAAATCTGGGACCTTTACTGAGTTATCCCTACTATAATTCTTCCATTCAATGCTAAAGGTAATTGATTTGTGGTCGCTTGCGCCGAGTTCCTCTGTAATTTCTAAATTATTAATAAGGGTTTCCTTGTTTGCCAGAACCAAGTCAACCAGGTTATTTCCCCTTGTAGGTTCTGTCAAAAACTGCTTCAAAAAACAATCTTGAACTACTTCTAAGAAGTTGTTTGATTCTAAATTCCCAGTCAAGAAATTCCAATCAATCTGACTAAAGTTGAAGTCTCCTAGAATAACTGCGTTATCGTGCATTGTGGCCTTAACAATTTCCTCCCATAGTAGTCTCCCTTGGTCCCTATCTAAGTTTGGGGGACGGTATATCACACCTAAAATCAATTTTTCATTCCCCTCTGAAAATTCTATCCAGACAGACTCTGTATGTGTTATTTCAGACTTTATTCCCGTTTTTATGCAACAGTTCAAAGGATCTCGGACATACAGTGCCACCCCACCCCCTTTCCCGAAACCTCTGTCTACTTGGAACAATTTAAAACCCTGTATATGACATTCAGCAGGCATATCCCTATTTTTCATATTGAACCACGTCTCAGTTATGAGAAATACATCAATGTTACCTGCACTTGCAACTAATCTCAAATCGTCCATCTTATTCCTAGCACTACAACTATTTGTATAATACACTTTTAAAGACCCTCCTTTCTCTTTACCCTTCCTGCTCCTTTCTGTTTTTCCACTATACCTATTTACTGTCCTTGTTATTGTTAAGATTTTTTATATCAAAGCTTAAATCTATATTTCGACACTCAGTATTTTCCATTTCTAAACCCATACCTCTAACTAATCCTAGTTTAAAGTCCTAACAACACTCTCAACTGAGCTAGCAAGAAAATCCACACCTGCCCTGGATAAGTGAACCCCATCCCTGGCATACATGTCATTTCGGCCATAGAAGTGGTCCCAGTTGCAAATGAATGGGACTGTATAACACTTTTTCTACCATGGGACCCTAGTAATCGTGCTTCCTTTATTTCTGTCACTGGTACATTAACTTTTATTTGATCTTTTATGATCTGTATAGTAATGTCTTTACTGTTTGCTTGGGTCATGTCACTGGGAAAGAGTGGACTGTTAACTATTACTGCGTCCGATAACTTATCTTGCTCGTTTTTTTCCTCTTGGAGTGCAAGGTAGTTGTTAAACTGGTTATCCATGTTGTTCTTCCACTCCTTTACTGCTTCCTCAACCTTTGTATTAATAGATGTTATCTGTTCAGAGTGGCTATCAATGGCAGGTTGGAGGGTTTTGCCAAAATCAGTCATTCCACATGTTGATAACTTTTGTTCAAGGCTGAGGATTTTGTTTTCAAGGAGTGTCATCCTGGTATCTTGTTGCACTAGTGTTTTAGGTTGGTTCATATTTTCAGTAATTCGTCATACCTGAGAGATTATCTGGAGTGAAACCGGTGAAGGGGGAGTTTGAGGGGGAGGCAGCCATGTTTGTTGTTGATGTGTCGCCCTGGGTGGTGGTGAGGGGGGTGGAGGGTGTACAGGCATCCTGAGTAGACAAGTTGATTAGTAGATTAGTAGATTTCTTTTTTTTTTTTGCTGATATAGTACACTGCACAATACTATACTACACATTACATATTACAATACACAATAATACACTACACAATACTATGTTACACATTCACACTCCAGACAACATACTCCACCAATATTCAAAAACCTAAACTTACTCACCATACAAGACATTCATACTTTTTACTGTGCCTATTACATACATAGAACACTATGCAAATATTAACCCACCACTCAAACTTCTCCTTACCAATTTTAACAGGACACATGACCATAACACTAGACACAGATTACTCCTCGATGTTCCCCGTGTCCATCTAACACTATATAAAAACTCAATGCATATAAAAGGCACGAAAATTTGGAATTCATTACCTGTCATTGCCAAAGAAACCCTGCCTGTACCCCAATTCAAAACAATGCTAAAAAACCACCTTCTCACCCAAACCTAAATGCTCAATATCAAACATTCCCAACAAAGTAGAATAATCACTTAAATGTAAAAACCTGATTAATCACTTAAATGTAAAAACCTGTTATGAATAATACATACTAAGCTAACTGTTTCTATAACATTTACAGTGGTCCCTCGGTTTTTGCCAAAAATTTGTTCCAGAATGCTGCTCAAGTGCCATTACCGAACGAATTTACTTCCTTAAGAAATAATGTCACGTAGGTTAGTCTATTTCAGACCCCCAAAAATACACTTGCAACAGCACTTATGAAAATACACTTACATAAATGTTCGAGTTTGGAGATGCACGAAAACCGAGGGACCACTGTACATTATAATGACCACGTAAACTGTAACTGCAATGCAATTAATTGTTTTAAATTGTTATCTCACTCAATTAGTTGCATTGCTACCATTAATTGATATGTTCAACTTATATTCAAACTTTAAAACTTAGATACACAATTATACTTATTTTATAAATTATCAACCATAATTTTTTACCATGTAGTCTACTATTAAATAGTCCTAAGAATGCCCGCAATGCACAGCATATTAGGGGCTTTTGTCATGTACATCTCATTAATACCTATGTATCATGTCTACCCAACTATGTATCATTGTACCATGTCTAAATAAAGTATTATTATTATTATTATTATTATTCTGCATAATACTACACTACATAATACTACACTACATAATACTACACTACATAATACTACTCTACATAATACTACACTACATAATACTACACTACATAATACTACACTACATAATACTACACAACTCTACGAGGACCAGTCAACAACGCGGGAACCCATCTAAATGGGATTGATGGGGTTTTGGAAGTACATCACTATTGACTAAAACTTTTTCTTACCCTGCAAGGTTGGAAATGACATGAAGTGTGATAGGTGAAGCCGGACTGTGAAGTGATGAGTGAAGGGAGTTTCAAGTAAAGGGTGAGAGGGGCATGTGTTAACAAGCAATTTACTAGTATCCATTGGTGATTTCTAGAGTAGTTACTAGGCCATTGCTAGGTGTCTGATAGGATCAGTGGTTTCTTTTTAATAAAAATAAAAATAAAGAAAAGAGATTTTTGTTGTGAAGTGATAGAGTGCAGAGTGACCATGGCTGGCGTAAGAGGGTTCA
>WNWK01032687.1:0-21713 GCA_009830355.1 Cherax destructor
CTTAATTTAAGGCATCATGTTTGGCTTCAAGGCGAAGTTTTTGGTTGTGATTTAAGAAGCATTTTGGGGGGGAAATGGGGGGATGGTATTTTGGGAATAGGGTAAATTCCATGGAGCGGAGAAGTGCCGCTGTTGCCACGACATAGATCATGTATCTGATTCATGGGGAGTCTTAGTTTTTTCGATTCATCGGGAGGATGTTCACCAGGCCGAGGAAAGTTTGGGGGCTTCTGTGGGGTTTGAATGGGTTTCCCTGAGCATATTAACCCCAAATTTATGATTTTTTCTTTCAGTAACACGATCTCTGATGTTTAATATCAAGATCTTTCTGCATTTTTAAAAATTTTGGCAGTAGGGGCACCCTAAATGATCCCATTGCTTGCTCAGTTTTTCCCAGCTCTCCAAGCTTCCAGTCGACACAAGAGCAAGTGTGGGCAGCATAATAAACCAATGATCTAATATAACAAATACATCATTTTCACAAACAGAGCGCATTGGAACCGAGTACACCGTAAATCGAAACCCAAGTAAGCCAGCCCGGGGTGAGAACAGCGGGGATTGCGTAGAGTTCAAAAGCAGAAGGCCTTGCTTCTAACTGTGTAAATAAGCCCCCACCAACAATTACGGGTATCACCATCTCGCCTTTGACCCGTCAGTAACGACCTTGAAGAAAGAACAAAATAAACCTAGGTTATCACCGGGGCTTGCCCCTAGGGGTCCCCACCCCTGCCTACAAAGATGCACCTCAGGCACAGAAACCACAGGTAAACTACTGGTAAACTACGGGAAAACTCGATGGTTTCTAAGCTGGATTCCAGAACGAAGGCGAGTGAAGTCAATCTTCTGGCAGCAGCCACTTGGGGTCACAACCCAAGAGAGCAGCCTAAAAACGAAATAAAAGGGAAAACCCCCAAAAAAAAGATGGTTTTTCATGTATTCACCAAACTACGGATGTGCCAAAGTATCGGTTCTGTATCAGTATCGAACTAAAGTAAGTATCAGTATCGGTACCGGTATCCGACAAGTTTTGTATCGGTATCAGTATCGACCTAAAATTTGAGTATCGTATCGGCAAAAAAATTTTGTAGCGTCCAGTCCCCATGCCAATCTCAATAGATCATTTTTCAGGTCCTAGCTCTTCTGACATCCTGGGAAAACTCACTGGAATCAACATAGGAGGCATTCAACAGAAATATGGAATGTGTAGCAATATCCAGTGCGGTCTAACAAAGACATTGTGACCTCCGTAATCTTGATTTTGGCGCTACAACACTAGGCTTTGCCTAGGTGATGAATAGGATTTAGCAAGTGCAGCGGAGTAAGAGTTGGCCGAGGAGTGGGTAAATCTTGCACCAACACTCCCATCTGATCCGCCCTCGTATAATCATAAATTAAGCGCTAAACCCACAAGGGTCATAGCGCTGTGATTCCCCAGATACGGTAGAGAGCACTTTAAGAATGTCTGAAAACACAGAGAATCCACTTTGGTTTCTTTATGTGAAAAAGCCACATCCAGGCCACGATAAATGATCCCAAAAAAAATGTCACCCGTACTCACAGGACATGGCCATACCATGGAGTAGCACATGGGTAAGGCTGTCAGACCTGGAACCCTTTACATGAACAGCAACTATCTTCCCGGAGTGGAAAACAAGTAGCCAGTAGAGGCAGTTCAATCCATGATGTTGTCCACTGCCACTTGAACCTGGTGACAGACCACTCCAGTATATCGCCAAACACAAAGATGTCCCTCGGCCAAAGGAGGTTCCGACTCCGCCAGACATAACACTACTGACCACATCATCTGGTCCTGACAGGACCCCTCCTGAGAAAACTCCACGAGTAACACGTTTACCCATTAGATAGTGCTGGTCTGTCATCTAGAGTAAGGACCCCAATAGAAATAGTCCAACTACCTGACATTTGTTAGGTTAACCTTGGTTAACCAAGGTTAACTTAACAATGTCAGTGTTTCTGAAATCTATATGATCAATATTTTATCCATTTAAGGTAAAGAACTACCAATATTTTACTTAATCATATGTATTAATATTATGCATAGATATTAAGTGAGGTCCATGCAATGACAAAAACTAGTCTTTCTTTCATCATACGATCAGCAACCATTTCGAAACGAAGCAAACGAATACTCTCAGGTAAGTACCCACAGGAGCGAGAGGAAGTGGGGATAGGCGAAGAATTAGATGGGTGAGGAAATATTTTAGAGTAAGAAATAGAGTCAGGACTAAGCCCAACCGCAAGGCATTGTGAGGCTTAATAGTTAATTCAGTGTCAGGTAATATCAACTGCAAGACTGGACGCTTAGATCGGGCAAAGGCAAGGTGTTCCGGAGTGGCACCAAAGGACATCAACAAATTGCTTCATCTCAGGAAACTGCACAAGGACGACTCATAGGATGGCGGGTAGAAATAAGTAAGAAAACATCAGGTTTAGGACTAGTTCATTCTAAAGAAAGTATTGAGTGGTAAAGAGAGGCTATATTATGTATCGGGGGGGAGGGCAGGTTCGTTCAAAGCTCTGAAAGAGGTTGACTTCGGTATAAGGCCGTTTTATTGTGGTATCCAGATAGTCAGTCCAATGTTCATGGTAAGTCTCAAGTCTGTCAATTTGTCTGTCAGAAAGTGTCTTTAAAATTCATTCAGAGCTGGTGTGTTAGTCCTGAGATGGAGAGATTCGCTGGTTGCAAAATCATCCCACTTCCTCCCAACACGCTGAAGTTTTATGGTATTGGTTTGGCAGATAGTGATAGAGCTAGAGGAGAGTAAATGAGGGAGCCTGTGAGGGCTTTATAAAGGTGAAGTTTAGTTGCAGGGTGAGCTCCTCGCAACTTATAAAGCTGAGAGAGAGCAATCTCTGCAACAGCAGTTTTAAGTGATGTGAGGTTTGATTGTCAACCTGGTGTCAAGTAGTTGACACCTAGGACGACAACAGAGCGGGTTTGTGGTATATACGTGTGCGAGTGCTGGTTTTGAGGTCAACAGGGTGAGAACTCCACGTCTTTTAAAGAAAAAGGTGATCTTGGATTTAAGAGTTTGTTTTAATTCTCAGTGAGTTATGCAGTGATCCTATCGACCTCGTTGTGTTCTGTGGGTGAGGAATCGGAAGGTTTCGTGTGCAGTGGATTGTGTTATGTCATCTGCATAAGAAATTGTGAGTATTAGGGTAAAGTGGTTCAGGCAAGTCATTCGTGTATAAGATATATAGTGTAGGAGATAGTACGAGCCTTGTGGGACTCCTGCATGGAGTGTGAAATAGTCAGAGTAATGTTTCATGAACCTATTCGCATAGTTCTACCGTCTAGGAAGTTGCATAATAGTTTAATCATATTTCTAGGGAGATCAAAGGAGGTACAGAGTTTATATTTTAGACCATCGTGCCATACAGTATCAAAGGGCCCTTTTTAAACCCATCTTTGGTCACGAGGGCGGTAGTACATTTTTTGGAGCTTTATTTAGGGAATATAGTTCAGGATGATGTTTATGACGTCCTGTGTAGTTTCTATGTTGTCGAAAACCAAATTGTCTTTCGTTGAGTGGGTTATTTGTCTCAAGGTGATTTCCCGAGTCTCGTATTGACAAGTTTTTCCCAATGTCTTACCCAAGATTTCAAAGTAGGCTTATAGGCCTGAAATTCCTTTGGGTTTGTCAGGTTTTTCCAGGTTTAGGGATTAGGGTTTTTTGGGATTTGAAAAAAGGGGGAAGAAACGGAAGCATATAGCATTGAAGAGATCAAAAGAACGAACCCAAAAAGATCTGGGGAAGATGACAGGGGTTGGGGTAGTCCAGAAGCACCAGGTGTTTTTGGGCAGTTTAGTTAGTGGGAGTGAATATCGGTTGTCACAAAAGGCGAGTTGAGAGGGGGGGTAGAGGATAGTGTGTAAAGGGGAGATGGGGGGTCAGGATTTGTAAGGTCACGGTGTCTGGCGATCCAATGTTCAACGTCTTTTGTGGGTAAAGGGTTGCGGCGGGGTCTGGAGGATGTGGATGAAGATTTGTTCCCATGCAACCATTTCATGTTATTATTTCCTGACAAATTAACCATAACAATCAGAAAACCCCTGGTCACACTTAATTTTTTGTTAATGACCGTGTTGTTGATAGGCTTTTAAACCCCAATAGCCTAAGATAAGCCGATCATTTTTTTTATGAGAGCAGTTTATTAGTTTAAAGGATGTTTTTTTTATCCCCCCTGACCTCTTAATTAAGGTGAGGTTACAGCGGTGTTCACTGGCTGATGTTATGATGAAAGGGTTGTTCCCAGAGTTGCATCCTCAACGTTTTTTTTTACTTGTGTTGAGGTGCTAGCAGCGACTGTTGCAAACTTCATGTTTAAATATTTTCTTTTTTTAAAAAATAATTTATAGATAAAAATTTTGCTATCTGTTTTTTATGTCTAGGGAGACTGAGTACTTTTAAATAGGTTAAAGGTTCCCCCCCAATGGAAAGAAGTCACTGATTTTTTTTTTTTGGGTTGCCCTGGGTTCTCTACAAAAATGCTGCTATGTATGATAATCTATGTAACTATTTCTGTATCCCTTGAATAAACTTATTTCCCTAGACTACAATGGCTGAAAAAACAAACTTAATGGCATACAGTAACAATAAATTACAACACCCAGATAACTAGTTGCTCCCCTGGTACTGTACCTTAGTATGTGGGGCCAAGGTATCTACCAGAGCTACAAATTTGGGTAATATTATTAATTAATAATAGGGTATTCTACGTGAGGAAATAAGTATTTTCAGACCGTCATGTCCTCGGTTTCCAAAATTTTCCTGGAATATACCTGGAGGATGTTTCGGGGGGCAACGCCCCCGGGCCCAGTCCATGGCCAGGCCTCACGGTGGATCGGGGGCCCCCTCAACCAGGCTGTTACTGCCGGCCGCACGCAAACCGACGTACGAACTTGTGATGGAGGTTACTATAACACCAAAAGGGAGTCTCTGAAGGGTTTTTAAAAAATTTACTCTCATTACGAACTGAAACAGGGTTTTTTTAAACTACAGATATTTGGGGTCGTTCCCTTTTTTTCCTAAATGGCACCACAAGTAATTAAGGTAAAACCCAAAAAATTTTTTAACATCTATGGATAATTGTAATAACTGGTATGCAATATCGGGACTAACAAATCTGTTTTATGCAAATATTTCACATGAATAAAACACGTAACTGTTTTGAAAACAAGAGATCTTATTGCACTTAAATGGCATCAACTGCATTTTTTTATACTATTTAAAGCTAATACTATTAGACGTTAGTCATTTTGGTTAAGTAAGTTTTTTTTCAGGTACAGGTACACATGAATAGCTACTTTTTTTGTTATCATACACAGCCCCAAGTGTACATTACCCAGATTTTAAAAAAAAGTCAAGTGACTTAAAAAAGGGTATCTTAACTATGTGAAAATTAGTTAGGTCATTGAGGCTACATTTCACCTGTACAATATGAACATATAAGATTAGGGGTTAATTAACATTTGTCGGAAACGGACCCCAAATGTTTCCTGACGCGAGTCTTAGTCATATGATGACCCGTCGCTAGACTTTTGGTCATCTGACCGAGGCCTTGGGTGGCTTACCGGTCCAACCCTATAAAAATTATGGTTATTATAACCATTTTTAATGAACATTTAAAACCCTAAATTGGAAAAAATAAAACAAATTCTCCCGGGATGTATACCTGGGGAGTTCCCGGGGGGTTAAAGCCCTGGCCCCCGGGCTGTGACCCGGCCTCATGTTGGGCCAGAGCCTGACAACCCGGCTGTTACTGCTGGCCCACGCAGTCCAACTTTCGAACCACAACCTGGCTTTTTGGGACTGACTTTTTGGTGTTTTTCCAGTGCCCCCTTTTAAGGCAGCCAGGGGTTTGTTGGTAATCCCCCTGATGTATGCTGGGAGGCAGTTGAAAAGTTTGGGCCCCGACACTTATTGTGTTGTCTCCCAATGTGCTAGTGGCACCCTGCTTTTTATTGGGGGGGTGTTACATCGCCTGCCGAGTCTTTTTTCTTTTAGGGGTTGACCCCGAGTGCAAGTTTGGTACTAATCCCTCGAAAATTTTTACGTGATATAATAATGTATCTCTCCCCCCTGCGTTCAGGGGAAATATTAATTTTATATATATATATATATATATATATATATATATATATATATATATATATATATATATATATATATATATATGTCGTGCGATTAGGTAAAACTTGATTTTGGTTTAAAATAGCAACGCTCACCTTGCTATATAAGACAAGTGAAAATTTTTTATGCAATAATTTCCCCAAAAATCATTCTGAACATAACGAAAAATATATTTCATTGTGTTTGTTTATTATTAAATTAATGTTAACGTATCTAAAATATATTTAGTTGGGTTAGGCTAAATTAAATTGCGCTTGTTGTAAAAGGTTGGGTAGGTTTTCGTTTTTTCTTGGTACAAAATTATAAATTTTACATTAACATAAATGAAAATATATCTTTAAACGTATAAGAAAATTTTAGAAGTTTTTAATGATTCTTGCTAATTTGGACCACATTATTATATATATATATATATATATATATATATATATATATATATATATATATATATATATATATATATATATATATGTCGTGCCAATAGGTAAGCTGGTTAATTACAAGAACTCATTTAAAATTAAGTCCTTTCTAAAAATTTCTCTTATACGTTTAAAAGATATTATTTTTCAATTATGTTATGTAAATAATAATTTTGTAAAAGGCACCTCAAAACTTCCCAAACCCTTATTATAGCGGGCGAAATTTTAATTTAGACTAACCCAACTAAATATATTTTAGATAAGTTTACAAAATTTAATAATAAACAAACAAATAAATATTTTTTTCGATGGGTTTCAAGAATTTTCGAAATTATTGCATCCCTTGATATACCTTTGAAGAGCTTCAGAGTTTCTCTACTCTCTGAGCCCGGCCATGGGCCAGGCTCGTCTGGTCTTGCCTGGTCAAGCAGGTTGTTGCTGCTGGAGGTCCGCTGCCCACATATCCATCACAGTCTGGTTGATCTGGCACCTGGTGAAGATACTTGTCTAGTTTCCTCCTGAAGGCTTCTACACTTGTCCCAGCCATGTTTCTGATATCTTCTGGTAAGATGTTGAATAGTCTGGGACCCCGGATGTTGATACAGTGTTCCCTTATTGTGCCCACCGCACCCCTGCTCCTCACTGGGTTTATTTTGCACTTCCTGCCATATCTCTCACCCAATATGTTGTTATGGCAGTGTGCAGATTTGGGACCAGGCCCTCAAACACAAATTTTCGCTTGCCTTATTCGGCAAGAAGAGCGTTGCTGATTTAAGCCAAAATCGCAAGTTCTACCTATTCTGCACGATATATATATAATATATATATATATATATATATATATATATATATATATATATATATATATATATATATATATATATATATATATATATATATGCAAAAAGATCACAGTAAACAGGTGATATCAAAATATGCAAGACAACCACTATGAAAAATAGAGGAATTCCAAGCGCTTGGAATTCCTCTATTTTTCATAGTGTTGTCTTCTTCATTAAGTAAAAGGTAGATGGGACAAAAGGAAAATGGCAACAGCAAGTAAGAGAGAGGTAAAAGTGTATAAACTAAGGGAGGAGGAAGTTAGGGTGAGATATAAGCAACTATTGGCAGAAAGGTGGGCTAGTGCAAGTAGGAGTAGTGGGGGGGTTGAAGAGAGTTGGGATAGTTTTAAAAATGCAGTATTAGAATGTGGGCAGAAGTTTGTGGTTATAGGAGGGTGGGTGCAGGAGGAAGAGGAGTGAGTGGTGGAATGAAGAAGTAAAGGGTGTGATAAAAGAAAAAGGTAGCTTATGAGAGGTTTTTACAAAACAGAAGTGTTAGTAGAAGAGCAGAGTATATGGAGAGTAAAAGAAAGGTGAAGAGAGTGGTGAGAGAGTGCAAAAGAAGAGCGGATGAAAGAACGGGAGAGGCTCTGTCAAGAAATTTTGCTGAAAACAAGAAAAATTTTGGAGTGAGATAAACAAGGTAAGAAAGCCTAGGGAACGAATGGATTTGTCAGTTAAAAACAGAGTAGGGGAGTTAGTAGATGGGGAGCTGGAGGTATTGGGTAGATAGCGGGAATATTTTGAGGAACTTTTAAATGTCGATGAAAAGAGGGAGGCGATAATTTCATGTACTGGCCAGGGAGGTACAACATCGTTTAGGAGTGAAGAAGAGCAGGATGTGAGTGTGGGGGAGGTGCGTGAGGCATTACGTAGAATGAAAGGGGGTAAAGCAGCTGGAATTGACGGAATCATGACAGAAATGTTAAAAGCAGGGGGGGATATAGTGCTGGAGTGGTTGGTATTTTTGTTTAATAAATGTATGAAAGAGGGAAGATAACTAGGATTGGCAGCGAGCATGTATAGTTCCTTTATATAAAGGGAAGGAGATAAAAAGAGTGTAAAAATTATAGGGAATAAGTTTACTGAGTATACCAGGTAAAGTGTATGGCAGGGTTATTATTGAAAGAATTAGAGGTAAGACAGAGAGTAGGATTGCAGATGAGCAAGGAGGCTTTAGAGTGAGTAGGGGATGTGTAGATCAAGTGTTTACAGTGAAGCATATATGTGAACAGTATTTAGATAAAGGTAAGAAGTTTTTATTGCATTTATGGATTTAGAAAAGGCATATGATAGAGTGGATAGGGGAGCAATGTGGCAAATGTTGCAAGTGTATGGAATAGGTAGTAAGTTACTGAAGGCTGTAAAGAGTTTTTATGAGGATAGTGAGGCTCAGGTTAGGGTGTGTAGGAGAGAGGAGATTACTTCCGGTAAAAGTAGGTCTTAGACAGGGTTGTGTAATGTCACCATGGTTGTTTAATATATTTATAGATGGGGTTGTAAAGAAGTAAATGCTAGGGTGTTGGGGAGAGGGGTGGGATTAAATTATGGAGAATTAAATGCAAAATGGGAGTTGACACAGTTACTTTTTGCTGATGATACTGTGCTTATGGGAGATTCTAAAGAAAAGTTGCAAAGGTTAGTGGACGAGTTTGGGAGAGTGTGAAAAGGTAGAAAGTTAAAAGTGAACATAGATAAGAGTAAGGTGATGAGGGTATCAAACGATTTAAATAAAGAAAAATTGGATATCACATTGGAGAGAGGGATTATGGAAGAAGTAAATGTTTTCAGATATTTGGGAGTTGATGTGTCAGCAGATGGGTTTATGAAGGATGAGGTTAACCATAGAATTGATGAAGGAAAAAGGTGAGTGGTGCATTGAGGTATCTGTGGAGACAAAAAACGTTATCCATGGAGGCAAGAAGGAATGTACGAAAGTATAGTGGTACCAACACTCTTATATGGGTGTGAAGCATGGGTTGCAAATGCTGCAGCGAGGAGGAGGCTGGAGGCAGTGGAGATGTCCTGTCTAAGGGCAATGTGTGGTGTAAATATTATGCAGAAAATTCGGAATGTGGAAATTAGGAGAAGGTGTGGAGTTACTAAAAGTATTTGTCAGAGGGCTGAAGAGGGGTTGTTGAGGTGGTTTGGTCATTTAGAGAGAATGGATCAAAGTAGAATGACTTGGAGAGCGTATAAATCTGTAGGGAAGGAAGGCGGGGTAGGGGTCGTCCTAGAAAAGGTTGGAGGGAAGGGGTAAAGGAGGTTTTGTGGGCGAGGGGCTTGGACTTCCAGCAAGCATGTGTGAGCGTGTTAGATAGGAGTGAATGGAGACGAATGGTTTTGGGACATGACGATCTGTTGGAGTGTGAGCAGGGTAACATTGTGTGAAGGGATTCAGGAAACCAGTTAATTGATTTAGTTGGACTTGAGTCCTGGAAATGGGAAGTACAATGCCTGCACTTTAAAGGAGGGGTCTGAGATAGTGACAGCTGGGAGGGACTTTTCTCAGCTGTAGTATCTGAGCTCCTCTGCAAAGACAGTGATTATGTATGAGTGTGGTGAAAGTGTTGAATGATGATGAAAGTTTTTTTCTTTTTTTTTGGGGATTTTCTTTCTTTTTGGGTCACCCTGCCTCGGTGGGAGACGGCCGACTTGTTAAAAAAAAAAAAAAAAAAATATATATATATATATATATATATATATATATATATATATATATATATATATATATACATGTATATATATATATATATATATATATATATATATATATATATATATATATATATATATATATATATATATATATATAAATACTTGTCTATATACACTTTTTGTATATTAATCATAAAGTATGAACATAATGTAACGCTATAGTATAAGTATGTGACAGTTTACAACTTGAAACCCAATACAGTCTTTGCATAAAGAGCAACATTCACATACCCATGTACTGTTTTTGTAACATTTAATTGTATTTACCCATGTGCGTTCTTTGTCAGTTCCATAATCCTGAAGATACGCTGGCAAGACAGTGTGCCTTACCTGTAGTAGCAACACCTCGAGTCACGTTATTCCTCAGACGAGTGACCAGACTGCGAGAGAGAACCCTCATCTTGATGATAGTAACACTAGCGTAAGTGATACAACCCTCAGCGTCACCTGCTGAACACTGCCTCCCCTCTTGCTGCTGGCTCAGCCTGGCTCCCTGCTGCTGCTGCTGCTGCTGCATCTCTCACCACCACCACTCCCCACACAACCCCCAACAATCCCTCCATCCCACCTACCAACCCACCACCACTAACATGCCACATACTACGCCACGCTTATATTCATCATTTTTAATAGTGATTTCTTTTACATTGTAGGTTTAGTGCCTTGTTATTTTAACGTCAGTATACTCTCTTTACTATGATAATTAATGGAATTATTCAATTACGTAGTTAAGAAGAACATGAGTAAAACAAGTAAGATCTGGCACCATACTTGGTGGTCACACCCAGACGACACTGATTTTCAATGCATTTCGATTATTTTTATATTTCTTTCTTCGAATAAGAATAAGCATTATATTTTTAACAGACTTTAAAATTATTTCTAAAACAATTAGGTTTAAAACTGTTTACTTATAATAACTCCAAAAAATTATATAACAATAAACAGCATCATCGTATTATAAAAATAATAATATATAAATAATATCAATATGCACTTCTTCAGTTCACTCCACAAATAGTAAATAGTTTTAATTCTCTGGCGACACACACGCTTCAAGGGGATAGGGGGGGGGAGAGGATGCTGGTGAAAAGCTCTTGATCCAAGGAATTAGTTACTTTCCCCTTCCTTGGATTAAACTTATGGCTCAAGGGTAGCGCAGTGTTGGTTCAGAGGACTAAGGGCGTCGTGGATTTTGACGGGCTAAAATTTCACGGGCTGGATCCCCAGCCAGTCGCAGTACTATTACAAGGACCTTAATGGATATAAGTCACAATGTCAGACTCTTTTAGGGTTATCCTAATTTACATTATGCATGATAATTGTATTTATGTGTATCTCTACCTAAATAAACTTACACCTAGGTTCGATCCTGGCAAAAGAGGTTTGCTGATCATTTTTCCTTACACTTAAGCTCCCATATATATTTTGTGGGGAATTGTGAGAGAGAAGTCTATCTGGGACACCGCCACTAGCAATAAACAAACTCCTAGGGAGATGACAGACTCGTATAATTTTACCGCAGTCATTCCCTTTAAGGTATGTGAGAACTTTACCCGCTCCTGGCCGCACCGAGGGGGTACCTTCAATATTCTCGTTATCTCACAGCACTCTGGACCAGTATAAATAAATCTGAGAAGATCATGTATTATAATTATATTACGTTAAATTTAAGTGGACTGTATGGGTAGTTAAACAAGTGATCACTCAGGAGAAGAGATAGAGTACAGACAGCTAAATCATCATGACCTACACTCACCTAATTAACAGCATCATAGTGGTGTATCGTAGATCGTTGACCTAGCTAAAGTACATCTACTGTGCATAACAATATCATTGGCCAATAACAAATACACCAGCAGAGTACTTAGCTTTAGATGAGGGAGTCGTTCCGTTGTTGACGTCCTCCTGCGATCGGATTCGATCGCGATGGTATTAGTTGTCTCGTCGATTCAAGGAAGGGTAATTTCCGTACACTCTCATACGCCCACGAGACTGAGCGTTCGTTAACATGTGGTTGGTCGGGTAGCGAATCAGATCCTCGCACTAATCCGACCGTTTGTACTGTTTATACGTATAACTTTACATATTACGTGTATCCTGGCTTAATGCCCCACTGGTTTATACACATTCACAGTCTCGATACTTGAATTTCGAGTAGATAACTTGCGATATGTTAGTTCATTTCAATCACATCCAATATGGCGGTCGGGGTATGGCGTAGCCCAAGCCAGATTCGCTCGATGCAATCAATCCCTGATTATTTACAACTCGGTTTCACTATATTCCATTTCCCACAGTTCATCGAATATATTTCCATCTCTTCTAAGACGAAACTCCCCTGCAGCAGGGTTACGACTTTATCCTGCCGTATGGTCACTTCACTCAGTTCAAATAGGCCTGTGGCCGCGTCACTGGCCGGTGGCACCTTATTTCACAATTATTGTCCGATTACTGGACCTCCTGGACCGATTGTCCCACTTGATATTCCCCGCGCCACTGGATATTCCTCCACATTATGAAAGGAGGTAATTAAATCCGATTTGGCGGACATAATCTCCAAATTCGGCTCGCCATCGTCACCTGAAATCGGGTCGCTAGGCTCGTCGTTCACTCTCTGCCTATTCCCCTCTAAGCTCCTCCCTGCCCAGCTGACTGCCCACTTCACGAGGCATCTCGCGCATGCGTGTGAATTCGTTGGTTCCTTTCAGTTAATGTTAAGCCACCAGCAACACATGAATGATATCTATTCATATTGGAAAGTTTATCAATTACAACTTTCGGAAAATACCAATATTTTCCACACTGCGGCCGGGCAGAGTTCGTTGTCAGACGATTCAAATTGTATCTCGTAAATTTTTACGACTATTTTGCACGTACACAATCTTGCTGGTTTTCGTTACGAATCCACTGCAAGGATACCTCATTATCAGACCAAATTGTGGTGTCGCTAATATTTATCTCCGGCAATTTACTCCGTAAATAATCAGCTAATTTGACACCCACATAAATGGCGGTTAATTCCAACTGAGGTAAAGTAGTTAATTTAATTGGAGCCACTTTAGTTTTAGACATGACAAGAGAGATATCTTTATCACATTGAAAATAAGCGACTGCTCCATACGCCAATTTAGAAGCATCGCAAAAATGTGGAGTGTATTTTCCACTCCAGAGCGTGTTACACACCGCGGAAACTCCAACATTGGAACTCTCTCATAATCACCAATTAATTCTTCCCACCTGCTAACGAATTCCTCAGGTAGGGTTTCATCCCAAGCACACTTCTGCTTCCATGCCTCTTGTACCAACTTCCCTCGGATTGTAAGAGGCGCCACTAAGCCTAGTGGATCGAAACATTTTGAAACTTCAGCAAGTAGGGTTCTCTTCGTTAATTTCTTGGGCATACTATAATTATTAGGCTTTAACGATATCAAGTCTCTTTCAGTATCCCAAGTCAGTCCCAATACATTGCTACACCCAGATACTTCATCGCCGGGATTATCTTTATTTATTCGGTCCTTTAACCTGGACGAATTACTGTTCCACTCCCTGAGCGGCATATTTGCACCTTGCATTATGTCATTAGCCCCTTCATATATCTTCATTAGCTCCTCTTCAGTTGACGTCACCCCCAGGAAATTGTCCACATAGAATTGTTTACTCATTATTTCGCTCAGTGGACCACCTGTACGTTTA
Source organism: Cherax destructor (assembly GCA_009830355.1). Lineage (NCBI taxonomy): Eukaryota > Metazoa > Arthropoda > Malacostraca > Decapoda > Parastacidae > Cherax > Cherax destructor. The sequence goes on from WNWK01032687.1 coordinate 13,834, forward strand.
AGGTGCGCATTTATCGTCGCCTGAAGTAAGAACGGACTAGAAGTAGCCCCAAATAAGACACTTCTGAATCTGAAAGTTTTCAGCGGACTAAGTGGATTGCTAGGATCCTCTGGCCACAGAAATCTTGTGTAATCCCGATCCGTCTCTTGCAATCCCACTCTCAGGAAAGCTTTACTTATGTCTGCCGTGAAGGCATAACTATTAACTCTGAAATTCAATAACACATCTCCCAATTTCTCCGTCAGCGACGGACCTGTCATTAAACAATCATTCAAACTAGGTACATTTTTATTACCCTGGCACTACAATTAAACACGATCCTCAAAGGAGTGGTTTGGAATCCTTCTTCACTCCGTGATGGGGTAAGTAGTGGCCATAAATATTGGCTTGCTCAGGGGTACCTCCTCTATGAACTGATTATTTAACTGTTCATTAATGATCCATTATAAGCAGTCAGCAATTCTGAATTGTCTTACTCAATTCGTGGAGCTGGGCCTTTAACTGACCATACGCCATCCGGTAATTGAGTGGGTAGTTCCGGATGGTTTAGCTTCCATGGGAGTCGCACCAGTATTGTCCAGACTCAAATTTAACATCCTTCAGGTATTGTTCCTGAGTGAAGGAATCATCTGGACTTTCTTCATTTACATTAATCCCCACTGTCCAGTTCCCACAATTTATGCACTGGTTTAACAGCATCCTCTGTGAAGAATATTTACACTGGAATGACGTTTCATGAGTAAGGCACACCGTGACTGCATTTATGGCTTCCTCCAGTCATTCATTACTGCGAGGAAGCCTGCCATAAATTACATGGCCTTCACCAATGTTGAAAGAGTGACACCACCTTTCTTCGTCTACCCTTCACGAAGGTGGCATAATAGTCACTGCCTATCAAAACACTTACTGGTCCCCGAGTCATTGCTTACACGGAGGGTGCCAGTTTCACATTAGTCTCTCTGTGCTTGCCAGCCACATTAACTCCATTAAGTTCAGCCATGGTTATAGGATCAATAACCACTGGGGGTACAAATTAAATAGACCCTTTATTATTCATGGGCTTGCCAGCCACTTAACTCCATTAAGTTCAGCCATGGTTATAGGATCAATAACCACTGAGGTACAAATTAAATAGACCCTTTATTATTCATGGGCTTGCCAGCCACATTAACTCCGTTAAGTTCAGCCATGGTTATAGGATCAATAACCACTGAGGTTACAAATTAAATAGACCCTTTATTTTCATGGGCTTGCCAGCCACATTAACTCCGTTAAGTTCAGCCATGGTTATAGGATCAATAACCGCTGAGGGTACAAATTAAATAGACCCTTTATTATTCATGGGCTTGCCAGCCACATTAACTCCATTAAGTTCAGCCATGGTTATAGGATCAATAACCACTGAGGGTACAAATTAAATAGACCCTTTATTATTCATGGGCTTGCCAGCCATTAACTCCGTTAAGTTCAGCCATGGTTATAGGATCAATAACCACTGAGGGACAAATTAAATAGACCCTTTATTATTCATGGGCTTGCCAGCCACATTAACTCCGTTAAGTTCAGCCATGGTTATAGGATCAATAACCGCTGAGGTACAAATTAAATAGACCTTTTATTATTCATGGGCTTGCCAGCCACATTAACTCCATTAAGTTCAGCCATGGTTATAGGATCAATAACCACTGAGGAATTTACAAATTAAATAGACCCTTTATTATTCATGGGCTTGCCAGCCACACTAACTCCATTAAGTTCAGCCATGGTTATAGGATTAATAACCACTGAGGGTACAAATTAAATAGACCCTTTATTATTCATGGGCTTGCCAGCCACATTAACTCCATTAAGTTCAGCCATGGTTATAGGATCAATAACCGCTGAGGGTACAAATTAAATAAATTGTTTATAAGGTGATTCTCACCCTTACTCTTGCACAAATCGTAGCCACGCCTGTGCTAGCAATTAATTGGACTAATTACTGTCCACCACACAATTAATTAACTGTGTACTCTATACTCACTTCCTATGATCAGTCACTTATTTATTAATTAATTAATTCAATAATGATTAATTCACTAATCACATCCGGTTCAGGACGGACCAACGGGCGCTGTGGGGTTGTGGAGAGAAGTCTATCTGGGACACCGCCACTAGCAATAAACAAACTCCTAGGGAGATGACAGACTCGTATAATTTTACCCAGTCATTCCCTTTAAGGTATGTGAGAACTTTACCCGCTCCTGGCCGCACCGAGGGGTACCTTCAATATTCTCGTTATCTCACAGCACTCTGGACCAGTATAAATAAATCTGAGAAGATCATGTATTATAATTATATTACGTTAAATTTAAGTGGACTGTATGGGTAGTTAAACAAGTGATCACTCAGGAGAAGAGATAGAGTACAGACAGCTAAATCATCATGACCTACACTCACCTAATTAACAGCATCATAGTGGTGTATCGTAGATCGTTGACCTAGCTAAAGTACATCTACTGTCATAACAATATCATTGGCCAATAACAAATACACCAGCAAGTACTTAGCTTTAGATGAGGAGTCGTTCCGTTGTTGACGTCCTCCTGCGATCGGATTCGATCGCGATGGTGATAGTTGTCTCGTCGATTCAAGGAAGGGTAATTTCCGTACACTCTCATACGCCCACGAGACTGAGCGTTCGTTAACATGTGGTTGGTCGGGTAGCGAATCAGATCCTCGCACTAATCCGACCGTTTGTACTGTTTATACGTATAACTTTACATATTACGTGTATCCTGGCTTAATGCCCCACTGGTTTATACACATTCACGTCTCGATACTTGAATTTCGAGTAGATAACTTGCGATATGTTAGTTCATTTCAATCACATCCAATATGGCGGTCGGGGTATGGCGTACCCAAGCCAGATTCGCTCGATGCAATCAATCCCTGATTATTTACAACTCGGTTTCACTATATTCCATTTCCCACAGTTCATCGAATATATTTCCATCTCTTCTAAGACGAAACTCCCCTGCAGCAGGGTTACGACTTTATCCTGCCGTATGGTCACTTCACTCAGTTCAAATAGGCCTGTGGGCGTCACTGCGGTGGCACCTTATTTCCAATTATTGTCCGATTACTGGACCTCCTGGACCGATTGTCCCCTTGATATTCCCCCCGCCACTGGATATTCCTCCACATTACGAAAGGAGGTAATTAAATCCGATTTGGCGGACATAATCTCAAATTCGGCTCGCCATCGTCACCTGAAATCGGGTGCTAGGCTCGTCGTTCCTCTCTGCCTATTCCCCCCTAAGCTCCTCCCTGCCCAGCTGACTGCCCACTTCACGAGGCATCTCGCGCATGCGTGTGAATTCGTTGGTTCCTTTCAGTTAATGTTAAGCCACCAGCAACACATGAATGATATCTATTCATATTGGAAAGTTTATCAATTACAACTTTCGGAAAATACCAATATTTTCCCATATTTAGAAGCATGTATTGTCCCATCATATTTGCATTGTAATTAAAGTAACTAGTACCACTCACTGCTACACTTAACAATTATGTCTTCTTATTGTGATAAGATAAGATTTTGGTGGATTTTTAACCCGGAGGGTTAGTCGCCCATGATAACCCAAGAAAGTCAGTGCGTCATCGAGGACTGTCTTATTTCCATTGGGGTCCTCAATCTTGTCCCCCAGGATGCGACCCACACCAGTCGACTAACCCCGGTACCTATTTGCTGTTGGTGAACAGGACAACAGGTGTAAGGAAACGCGTCGAAATGTTTCCACCCCGCCGGGAATCGAACCCGGGCCCTCTGTGTGTGAAGCGAGCTTTAGCCACCACCTGAGTTAATTTTAGTATAGTATATGCTAAGTTTTAAATAAATAAGCTTTATTTCTACAAGTACGTGATACAACTTATATAGACCTAGCTGACATCAACTGCATGTATATGAAAGCCCCTGGTTATACAGAGCATTTCGGGCAAATTAGGTTAACTTTGTCCCCAGGATGCGACCAACGCCAGTCGACTAACACCCAGGTACCTATTATTTACTGCTTAGATGAATAGGACAGGGTGTCCCAATGTTTCCACTTATGGAAAATTTTGAATTTTCCCAAATTCAGCATGTGAAATTTGAATAATATAATAAATGTGTATTAAAATTATGCTGATTTGACCCTTCGAGAAATTTTGTGTGAAGGAGGGTGTGCAGCGGCCGCGGAGTGATACAGGGGGGACGCCATTTGTAATTTACAAGCATTGGTTGTCGTGGAAAATTCAGCTAATAATCCGGCGTCATCGAGGCCAAATTGGGGCGTTTCGGTCCGAATTTGTAACAGGAACCCACATTAATGTTCCCTGTTGAAGAATTGGGACAGGAAATTTGCGGGACCTCCAGACCACCCGTACCGGGTATCGAACTATGGACCTCAGTGTGAGCTACCAACCGAGCTACGGGACACCGCTACACTGCCCGGAGATGCTGTGCACTCCTTGTGCATTCACTGTGTGTCCTGCGCTGTAATACTGAAATATAGAGTAGTATCTCCATTTGCATTTGACCAACCTAACAACCTCCATATTAAAGTCTACTGTGTAAAGGAAGCGTCTAACAAATTGTTCTTGCAAAAATTCAATAAGTGCTTGTAAATAGATGTAATACCTCTCACCCTCTTAGAACAAATTTTTTATTCGTTACTTTATGAATTAACTTTTATCTATTTTTAAGTTCCTATTAATACTATGTATTAGACCCATAAATATAAAAATAAGAATTTTAAACAGGCTAAGTTCTGCCCGGAAATGATATGTATCTTATGGGGTCTTCAGATTGTTGTATGTTTATAGAAATATAGATTTGTATTTGTACACCTGTTGCCCCTGGTCATACAGTAGTAAGTACATTATTGTTATTATATTCGTGGGGCCCTAAACCCGTAGAGGTCATACAGAGCTTGAGGAAATGAGGGGGCAATCAAGTTCTATTCAAGGAAGAGGTCAGGACCAGTTCCTTGGATCGGGAACCTACCCTCTGGGGTAGGTTCCCTTCATCAGGAACCTACCCAGAGGGTAGCGTAAGTAGGCACCTGGGTGTTGTGGATGGCATCCTGAGGAAGACGATGAAAGGATCACAGTGAAAATAAGCGTTAATAAGGAAAATAAGTCACTGACGTTTTTTGGGGGTTATCCTACGTAATCTACACATATGCTGCTATGTATGATAATTATGTAACTATTTATGTGTAATTGTACCAGAATAAACTTACTATAATTGTAGACTGGAAAAGGCACAGAGACAGTTTAACATCTTTATTATGCACCCCATACCCATCCTGTGGGCGGTAGTCAAAAGATTACAGAGGTACATAATGGGTAAAGAGCCTGGACCCCAAAGTTATGATAGCTGAACAAGTTACAAAGGTAATGAACTCCAGGTAGATCTGGTCACAATCATGGCAAGTTACAAAGGTAAAGAACCATCTACACTCTTATACATGGTTACAATCATGAACAAATTACAAAGTAATGAGCCACTGACGTCCACACCTGGTCCTTGTAATGAGTTATAAGGCACTCCTGTTATTGTATTAACAAAGAAATAAGTCACTGACTTTCTTGGGTTATTCTAGGTAATATAACATATGTTGCTATGCATGATAATTTATGTAACTGTATTTATATGTACCTATACCTGAATAAATTTACTAACCTGTTATGTGTCAAGCAGTACCCGAGGAGTTTTACCTGGAGTTTACCTGGAGAGAATTCCAGGGGTCAACGCCCCCGCGGCCCGGTCTGTGACCAGGCCTCATGTTGGACCAGAGCCTGATCAACCAGGCTGTTACTGCTGGCCGCACGCAGTCCAACGTACGAACCACAGCCTGGCTGGTCAGGTACCGACTTTAGGTGCCTGTCCAGTGCCTGTTGAAGACAGCCAGGGGTTTGTTGGTAATCCCCCTTATGTATGCTGGGAGGCAGTTGAACAATCTTGGGCCCCTGACACTTATTGTGTTGTCCCTCAACGTGCTAGTGGCACCCCTGCTTTTCATTGGGGGGATGTTACAGGGGAACGAGAAATGTGTGACCCTAATGTACTTTTTTGGGTTATCCTAGGTAATTTACACTATGTATGATAATTGTACTCATGTGTACCTGTGCCTAAATAAACTTATTTATGATCCAGTGTCTTGCATCAACAGAGCTTTACCGGGCAGAAATGCTCCCTACCCCAGGAAGTTGTTTTAGTTTGATATCTTTATTATGCACCCCATACCCATCCTGTGGGCTGTAGTCAAAAGATTACAGAGGGTACATAATGGGTCCAGGGACTGGGCCCCAAAGTTTTGATAGCTGAGCAAGTTACAAAGGTAATGAATCATGTAAGTAAATTTACTTACTTACGTTTATTCATGGTTACAACCATGAACTAATTATAAAGTATTGAGCAATTCACAAGTCCGTACCCGGTCACCACCCCATACCTATCCTGTGGGCGGTAGTCGAAAGATTACAGAGGCACATCATGGGTCCAGGGACTGGGCCCCAAAGTTCTGATAACTGAACAAGTTACAAAGGTAATGAACCATCCACACGTCTTTACAGGGTCACAATCATGAACAAATTACAAAGTAATGAGTCATTCACACGTCCACACCGGTCACAACTGTAATGAGTTTAGTGCAAATATAATTGGGTCCACACACATAAAGCACGTCAAGAAATTAGAGAAAGTGCAAAGGTTTGCAACAAGACTAGTCCCGGAGCTAAGAGAAATGTCCTATGAAGAAAGATTAAGGGAAACAGGCCTGATGCATTGGAGGACTTGGCAGGTATACTACCGTCCTGCCAAGCGAGTGTAAAACGAAAGCCTGTACATAATTGTTTTACATGATAGTAGGATTGCTGGTGTCTTTTTTCTGTCTTATAAACATGCAAGATTTCAGGTATACGTCTTATTACTTCTACTTACATTTAGGTCACGCTACATGCATGTAGTAATGTACAAGCATATATATACACACCCTTCTGGGTTTTCTTCTATTTTCTTACTAGTTTTTGTTCTTGTTTATTTCCACTTATTTCCATGGGGAAGTAGAACAGAATTCTTCCTCCATAAGCCATGTGTGTCGTAAGAGGCAACTAAAATGCCAGGAGCAAGGGGCTAGTAACCCCTTCTCCTGTATTATTAAATATAAAATACCTGGAGGGTTTCGGGGGTCAACGTCCCAACGGCTCGGTCTGAGACCAGGCCTCATGGTGGATCAGGATCTAATTAACCAGGCTGTTACTGATGGCCACAAGCAAACTGATGTACAAACCACAGCCGGGCTGGTCAAGTACTGACTTTAGGTGCCTGTCCAGTGCCTTCTTGAAGACAGCCAGGGGTCTATTGGTAATCCCCCTTATGTATGCTGGGAGGCATTTGAACAGTCTTGGGCCACAGACACTTATTGTGTTGTCTCTCAGTGTACTCGTGGCGCCCCTGTTTTTCATTGGGCGAATGTTGCATCACCAGCCGAGTCTTTTGCTTTCATAGGGAGTGATTTTCCTGTGCAAATTTGGTACTAATCCCTCTAGAATTTTCCAAGTGTATATTATCATGTGTCTCTCTCTCCTGCATTCCAGGGAATACAAATCAAGGGACTTCAACCATTCCCAGTAATTTAGGTGCCTTATCATACTTATGTGTGCCATGAAAGTTCTTTGTACACTCTCCAGGTCAGCAATTTGGCCTGCCTTGAAGGGCAGTTAATGTACAGCAGTATTCCAGCCTAGAAGAACAAGCAATTTGAAGAGAATCATGGGCTTGGCATCCCTAGTTTTGAAGGTTCTCATTATCCATCCTATCATTTTCCTAGCAGATGCAGTAGATACATTGTTGT